>JAVTVY010012740.1:0-50871 GCA_036873755.1 Hanleya hanleyi
ACCATTATTTCATTAAAATGTTTGTACTGTTTCAGATAATTGAGCTGTCTCCTAGAAGACTGAAACAGCCAACAGAGACGAACAACACTGCTCAGAGCGATGGAAGACCAGCGGCGAGATATTTGATGAAAACGCTCTTCTCACTTGAAAACCTAGCTATGAGGAAACTGCCGGCACTGAACAGTAACATCGTTGGGGCAATAAAGGGTGAGCAAAAATCACTATCTGAACTCCCATTCTAAGTTTCAGGGCACCGGTTAAATGTCAGGTACATTAGCATTTAAGAGGCTATGTTCGTGAAATATCATAGTGCATTCACATCATTCTATTTAGATAGAAGATATTCAGCAATTAATATATTGTGATAATAGTTGTTACCCCTCGGGTATTGTCGTCGTCAGCATCGTCTGTTCGTTTGTCTGTCCGTCCGTCCATCTGCCCATCTTTCTTGTGAACACGATATCTCAAGAAGAATTATAGCCAGGCATTGCGAATTCATACCACATATTTATCGGGTGATGGGTCAGAAGCCTATTAAAAATGACTGACCTTGACCTATTTTATCAAGGTCAAATTCTAGTATTTTTTGAAGGATTAAAGCTAGGGGCGCCAAATTCATATTATATATGCAACTCGTGATGGACTAGAAGCCTATTCCAGTTGAGTGACCGTGACCTATTTTTTATAGGTCATATACTGTTTATTATGATATAACATGAAGAAATAAAGCTAGGCTTTCCAAATTAATACTATGTATACATCTGGCTAAGATCCAGAGGTGTACTGAAGATGACTGACTTTGACCTATTTTATCAAGGTCAAATTATAGAATTTGCCATATTTTATGAAGGATTGAAGCTAGGGTCTCCAAAGTCATATTACTTATGCAACTGGTGATTGACTAGAAGCCTATCACAGTTGACTGACCTTGACCTATTTTTTCAAGGTCATATACTGTTTATTATGGTCTAACATGAAAACATATATCCAGTCTTTCCAAATTAATACTATGTATACATCTGGCGAAGATCCAAATGTGTACTGAAGATGACTGACCTTGACCTATTTCATTGAGGTCAAATTTTAGTATTTGCTATATTTTTTGAATGATTGAAGCTGGGGTCTCCAAATTCATATTACTTATGCAATTGGTGATTGACTAGAAGCCTATCCCAGTTAATTAACTGACCTTGATCTATTCATATACTGTCTAGTATGATCTATATTTCCAAGATAAAATGTACTTGATTTGATTATAAGCTTTTTAGAAGCGTACGTTTAGAGCTAAGAATTCGGTCATGCTCCACCAGAACCTCAGGCCTTGGCAAAAGCTGAACTACAGTCAGCCCTACTAGATCAGATTTTTGTTAATCTAGTTCTAAAAATACACTGATGATATAATACATTGCAAGATTGCTGGGTGTAGACAATAATCGATAGCCGAGGGGTATTGAAGCCCAATGCCATGGGCTACTTTTTAGTAGCTGAGATTAACTAGTTTAGAAAATACCTTCAATATTAATACAATGGGCATTGAAATCACATAGTCGCTTGCCATGGGACAGGCTGTAAAAGTATTCAGCCTTCTAATGATGTTTATTTATTCATTTCAGCTTTCTGTACAACACATTCAACAAGTACAGCCTCTGTGATCAACCGGGAAATGGGTGCCAAAGTTACAGGATTAAAGAGCCGAAAACAAAGGACTGTGGTGATCAGTGCTTAATTCCCTTGCGTTTCCTGGTGTAAATGGAATAGGACACAAACATTGTTATATGACTGATAGATTGATGAAAGAGACTTCAATTCACACACTCTCACCTTGATTCACTTGCTTTCTACCATGTCGACATGAGAACAACAGCGTGTCTGGATACAATAAGAAAGGACAGTGAATGAGAAAGAATAGTCAAACCATAACTGTAAACCAGTGACCTGGTTGAAGAATGTTGCTGTGAATATGATTCATAGTGCTATTTACCCCTCAGCCATTTTGGCCTCGGGGTATTGACGTTGCCATGTACGTCTGTCCGTCCGTCTGTCCGTCCGAGTGCACAGATGACCACTTGTATGGCTCCTTGTAGGTAAAATAGGTACTTGTGTGTCGTTTTCCGAAACTGTGGCCAGCCACACAAGAGAGATTGTTACGTTTGGGTAGCAGAATACCTTGTGTGTCTTTCGGACTATTTTTAAAAAAAACAGGCGCACAAGTTACGGACCAGTTCGTAATTGGACGGACCCCCTTTCCATGGAGGTGGCGCCATCTTTCGGTTGCCGTCATTCACAGTGACCTCCCCAACTATTTGTGATCTCCACAATTGGACTATTTCTGACTAGCGGTATATCCATCGGCCGTCTTCTCCAATATCACCGGATCACGGAGAATGAGTCGGCGGACTGTGCGTGCGACTGTAGTTTGTGCGTTGGCCCTCACAGGAACGACAGACAGGTTAGTTTCCTCTTCTAGATTATTTCATAAGAAAAAACTACTTTGTTTACTCAGATTATCGTTTTTACGAATTGAATTTACATGCCATGCTCAGCTTATAGCATGTATAAATAATCATTCCAGTTCCGATTCGGCTCCCTAATTTCGACACACAACTCGGACTCGCAAGATGGACGTGAAAGTTCGATTCTTCGTTTTATTTTTCACCATTTATGTCTCTGTACTATTGGCACTAGAATTCACCGCCTTCTTTGTAACAACACTGTCGACGTCTTTCTTTGTAGTGAGATCTATTATTTCGTGTGTTTTTCTTTTCCTCTTGTACGCATTGGCTTATTTCCGGCATACATTATTCTGCTATTGTTATCGGAAAGAAAGAAGGGAAATACAATCTCCTCAAAACTCTGAAGCTTCAGCCGAATTTGAAGGCGAGAATCTGGCGGATGTGGAATCTTATAACGCCGGTATATAAACGGTAGGAATGGGTTTAGCTTATGGGTATGGTATAACTCAGTTCTGGGTTAGCCATAACCTTAAACAGGACAGGGAAAAGAACTAACTGAGATATATATCCCAATTGGGGTAAAATATCCCACTTTGGATATTTTTTTATACTTCCATATTTTCAAGCTTTTCAAAATTGGGGAACTACTCAAGATATTTGAAGATATCTTGACGAAATTTTATATTTGTTTCAGCACTTTGATTCGTCATGTACATGTATCTGCAAATGTATTCATTTTTGCTCACGATATTTTTGTACCCCCAATTGCTCCCTCAAAATTAACTCGACAAGGGTATGCTTCGCAACTGCACCTCTGAACTTCCTCTATTTGTGTACTGCACCTCATTTGCGCCCCATTTGCACCTCCTGGACATTTTCTCCAAGATTCAGACTGTATAATGTGATCTGATTAGTCAAGATGGTCACATGACCTTTACCTTATTAGCGGCATCCTCATAAAAGGGATCCAACACCCCTGATCGCATTTGAATGCACTAGCACAGTTTCAAAGAATATAAGACAGATATTCGATGTGGTCTCCGGATCTGATTGACGTTTCGATTGGTCAATTCTCGATTTGAAAAGGGGACATTCCAAACAGTACCACGATGTACGAAGAGAGGCTACTGAGTGACAAACCGCAGGTTCATTGTTTTATTTGCTAACTACATTGTACACCTGTAGCCTGAAATGACAGAAAGGCTGTCATAACAAATGTACCTAGAAGAATAATTGGAACACGGCGCTTCGATTTGCATTCAGCGACAAAGTTGAACAGTCAAACATGACATGCTGTCACCCCAACACAGTAATAGGATCCATTGTATTACACATTGCGGCAGTTCAATACGAATGGACTATATTTTAATATGCAAAACACAAACAAAAATCAATAACGTAAACTCGCTATCAGTGAAGCCAGTGTACATGCAGGTTATTGAGGAAAAGATTTTCAGAGATATTTTGTTAATGAATAATGATGTTATTAAAGTGATAGAAAAGGCTTTGTATTGGCAGAGTAATCTGAGCGCTGAGAGCATGTTACATTAATTTCAATTGTGAGCAGGGCTTGTAGCCAGACGATAGTCGATAGCTGATGTTAACAAAAGACTTCTTAATTTTCAGGTTGCTGCCATGAAATTTAGGACCGCAAAACTCCCTGCTCTCTGCTCTCTCTTTTAATTTCTTTTTTCTTCTGTTTCCAGTCTATCATGTCTATGGCCAGCTTTCCCGTTACACTGGCAATTATCCTTTTTTTAGTATTAAATTTTGTTTTATGCTCTCTTGCTTACTTTTTTCCTGTCTTCTCAAAGATATTTATTTTTACTACTTTCTTTTTTTATTTAATTTTGCTCCTTTTACTAATATTACACGGACTTCATCCAGTTCTGCAAAAGAGTAAGTAATCTCCGACATAATTTACCAACTTGTTTGATAAAAAATGGATTTGGCACCTGCAAAACATTCAAGATAGTGCCCCCCATGATGTTCTTTCACCAAAACAAAAAAATTGACATATCTTCTCAGTTTCTCCAACTTCTCATGTTTTTGTTTTCAGATAGGCTCAGATATGCAGAGATTCATACCAGTCACTTTTTACAACCGGTAATCAGGGGTAAAATTCATCCTAAAACCCAATTCAGACCTTTGAATTTGACTAAATATTATTAGGTTTTGACGAAAACTCGCCAGTTATTTTAAGGGATGAAACAATATAAAATCATTTGAAGAAAAACTCAGATTGAAGAAAATACCGGTACTGAAACTGAATCCACTCATTTGAGTAAACAAATACTGTTAACATTTTTTACTTATATGAATCTCTCATACATGTATGTAGAAGAATCGGCTGTTAACTACATGTACTTCAGAGCAGCCCCGTGGGGTTCTTGGGCACCTTTCCTTTCATTCTTTCTTCCCCTTTATTGTATCCGGAGCCCCTTAAATATCATGTTTTTTTCTCTCACCTTTTCCCTCTCTTGATCTTTTCAGCCTTTCTCGTCTCTCCCTCCCTCTTCTGGAATGCAACCCCAGCCACCCCAAGCTTGTCGTAGGAGGCGACTGATATGGCATCGTCGTGATATGACTGGAATGTTGTTGAAAGCGATGTTAAATCTTAAATCACTCACTCACTCTACATGTAGTTCAGAGCAGCTTTTTTTTCGCTAAAGCAATGGCTCAAAATATTTTTAAAAGGTCTCGAATCACCACCTAGGAACGGTTGCTATGAAAGAAAATTTCAGTTTCTACCCCGGGTCTTGTGTTCCGGATCTATGAGGAAATGTCTGGGAGGGGCAAAGAAGTTAGAAGTAGGCCTACTTCAAGAGCCCTCCCCCCTCCCCCCCCCCCGTATGAAGCCAGGTAGGGTTCATTTAACCATAATATAATAGTTTATTTTAACTTCAGAAAATCAGAGGAGATGAAGTCTAAACTGAGATCTGGAAAATGGAGAGGTAGGTATATGATACATTTTCATTTTTAGTGGACGATGTAGACCCTTAGGGTCTAATCAGGTTAGGGCACTCCCGCTGTCTAAAATGGAAGTAAAAAGGGTCAATTTTTGCTCAATAAAATCAGTTCATATTTATGAATTCAGTGAAATCCTCTTGAGGCGCACACAGATATTTATAACCGCATCAAATGGTAGTAAAAAAATAGTCATCTATCTAATTTGCATAATAATAGGACAAACATCATGATCTGTCCCGCTCTTTAAACAACATTGACTGGTTCTTCAAATGGCAAATTAATTTTAATTAGGACATGGAACAATACATACATTAATGTGCCTTATATTTTGAAGCATTGGGCCATTGCCACTTGATTGGTTGTTTAGCATGACCTTGATTTTTTAAATACACATGCTAGATGCTATAATTATTCATTATTAATCACTGAATTGCAAACCAATTGTATACAAATATGAAGAAAATGAGTGAGTTTTACTCATGAAAATGTAAATCCCTCATCTGTTTTAATCATTTTAATCATTTGCCCTCAAAATATGGATGAGGGCTGGTCATGCTAATCAACTTTTTGAGTGACAATGGCCTGTCAAGAAGGAATATAAAGTTATTGAGCAAAAACGAGCTTTTTTACTTCCATTTTAGAGAGCGGGATCGCCCTAAGTTACCTGTTAATGGTCCTGTTCTAATACAGAGTGTAACTTGAGTACAAGTAGTACTGTTGCCAGGGTGACTGGTTGTTTATTAAGCTGATTTAAGCTTTGAGAAGAGGCCTCAAGTTATTCAGCTGAGCTGCAGATAGTTTGGTCAACTATTTTGTACCGCCAGATCTAAATTAGTGAAGTTAAATACACATGTACATGTAGTTGTACTACATGAATGTCCGACAGCAGGTGTGGGTGGATGCAGGGTGTCTGGTTCCATGTTCCAAGAAGAAATCTTTGAAGCAGTGCTCAGGATTGCAACTCAATCTCAGTAAACTCGGATATAATATCACGAAATATTATATCTGACTTCAGCCCTATATAAATTCCATGCGAATTTGAAACTACTTGATAAAACAATTTCAAAATCAAGCCCACAATAATTACACACGGTAGCATGTGGTCTACTATATGAACATTATCCTGAAACGGTATCCAAATACATCATTTCCAGACTGTGTTTGTGATAAGCCGTAAAGATAAAAGCTTACTCCCGCCTAAAAGTTTGGATTTGTTAGGGGGTAGAAAATATCAAAAGATTGTGCCGTGCAAATATATTAATCTCCATGAACAATCATTGTCAGAGAGAAAAGATAAAAAATGTTGTGATTGGCTTATTATGGGATCTCGTAGAATATCGGCGAACAGTTCGCACAAAGTTTTCATAGCATTACGTCTAGATGGTATTCCCCTGATTTACCATGTTGTTTGAGATTTGATCGCAACTTAGCTGGGTGGTGCTTAGTTGGTTCACCGTGATATGACTCAAATAATGTTGAAATTGACGTTAAATCTATTCACTCACTCCATCTATACAGTGCCTTTGATAGGATCACTCTTGCAAGCACCCTTAAACTCGCACAATTCCATCTCCTGGAATGAGAAAGGCTCCCCTCCAGCCTCCTGAAAATTTATCAACAACCAAAACTGATAGCTGTCTAAATGCCCTACATCACATTACTGGTTGCATGGCCTAGCATTTTTAGTTTTGTCTCCTAGAATTTACATGTAAATTGAAACAATATTTAAATTTATTTCAGATTATAATAATTGTTATGTGTTTACAGCATACATACATTATGTATGTCAGAGAAAAAATTCTTGACCACTTTGTATTGTTTCCTGTGAACTCCACTGAAAATATATTTCTTCGGTATCAAATGTTGTTCTTTTCATGTACCTTCAGAGAAATGAAACATTCAGAAACAATTTGCATGAGACAGGTTAAATTTTATTTTTATTGTCTCTGATGATTGATGAAATAGATTTTTTTTTGCATGTGAAACAAGAAGTTAAATTGGTGTGGTCTAATGGACAGCTTTCCAGAGAGGGGTGGGGGGAGGAGGAGTATTCTCTGGTATTGTGCAAAAATCTGAAAATGTGAAATGTATAGCATTCATCCTAAAGGGGCAAAATGAATGATTATCTTAATGGTGACTTCTATCACAGGAAAAACACAGGAAAGTCGAAGAAAGTGTGTGCCACTTGACCAGCAGCACACTAAGATGGAGAGTGTGAAGTTGTCCGGTACGCTGAAACATGTTAAATAGAAAGTGTAATTGTAATATTATAGCATGCGATATATTCGACCGGGCAGGGGGTAACAGGTGCAGGGGACATCTTTTGTTCATTCGGACACTGAACTTGATTACATGTAGAGTTGTCAGAACAATAGGAGTCCTCTGCAACCCCGACCTATGTTGCTTATTGCAAGCAGTCTACATTTCGAGCTGGTATGAGAAAACGAGAAAAGGCTTAATACTATACATGTAATTTAGTGTTTCGTGAAAACTCTGAGGAAATGTATAAACTTGCAGTCTTTATTTTCTTACATTGTTAATATTTTACTCATCCATGACCTCAATGATGATCTAAAATCACAAACTGTGCATTAAAGGTCATTGGGTCTGACTTGATGTTGTTGCCAAATTCTGGTGTTCATCAGACATATATCTTTCTGGTAACAAATCAGATCAAGCTGAAAATTCATTTGCTTATTATTTTTGTTGTGTTGATTCCAAATATATGCTATGTACAGTTGATCACCTGTATGGTCGTTTTAATTACTTCCAGATAAGGCCATAGTATGGGTTCGGCTGAAGTGGCCAGGCTATGTTATAAATGTATCTGATTTAGTCCGTCATTCATAATCCAGCCGTCGTCCATTAGAGAATATCCGCGTCCATAATCCAAAGACCTATTCCATTTTCCATATAACAGTATTAGCACCAAATTCAAAAAGACAATCATAGTATACATAAACATAGGCTTGTTTCCTGCAAGAGAGAAGCGGTCAAAAGTTTTCAACGATGCCGGCAAGACATCATGATGTTCCAAAAATATCAAATCCGTATCGCTGATCAGTATTCTTAATCCATAATATTCGTTGCAAAGTCGTCATCTAAAGAATGGTGTATCTCAGTCACGCTTCGATTGTGGTTGTTCATATGAGTACCATGAGGTTCTTGAAGTACATGGGTTCATGCGGCCCCTAGCCCCGGGTTAAGCGGAATTAGACACAAGTTACGAAACGTAGCGCCATAGATCTTTCACGCTACGTTCGTATTTTGCTATCAGCATGCGATATGTATCGCCAAATTTGAGTGTAGGCGCTTGGTGGAATAGCCCTGTTTTTTAAGTTTCTGCACCAATATGTTGTGACGTTGATTAAAATCGTCACATTTAACACAGGATCTAGCAAATGCTACTAAGCGAGATATGTATACGCCATATGCAGGTTCCACTGGAATATTACTCTCCAGAAAGGGATAGTTTACGATGTCGAAATTGAAATCATCTCTTTTGTCATAAAGTCGACGAGAGTGAAAGCCCGCTGCATTTTTATAGATATATAGATCTAAATATGATCTGCCTGTAGGGCTATCTGTAGTTTCCTTCAAATCCAGTGAAGGTGGATATATATCCTTCACTGCGTCATTTATATAGCGATTATCCACAGCGAGAAGATCGTCTATATAGCGTTTGGTGAATGAGAAGGAACGGGCTTTGAATGGATCGGTTTTGAAAGCGCCTGCATATAGTCATATTCATAAGAGAACAGATACAGGTCAGCCAACAGGGGTGCACAATTAGTACCCATCGGAATACCTATATGCTGCTGATATATTGTGTTGCCAAATTTCACATAGATATTTTTAATGAGAAATTCAAGCAACTCTATAAACAAAGAAACATCCCATGAATGATATCTTTTGTATGTAGTAGAGCTAAAGAATGCTTTATGGCTTCCGACATTAATATATCTACGATCAGTTTTCTTGAACACAGATACTATTAATGAACTTAGACGGTCAATAAGGTCCTGATGAGGGATTGTAGTATAGAGTCGAGAAATCCCATGTGGATACATGTCTGTACGGTATGTGACCTTTAGCATCAAGTTCTTCCGTAAGATATTTTGAGTTTTTCAATATCCACATACATTCAACGCCAGAGTTCTTAGAAATAATGGCGCAATACCTTTCCCAAAATGCTTTTACCTCCTGAAAGGCCCTCGTCAATAGGGTTGAAAGAAGCTTGGTGGTGCAGCTTCTAGAACCAGCTATGAATCTAGTTTTGTATGTTGATTTATGCATTTTGGGAGTCCAGTATAGTTTTGGTATGTCGTTATGATTGGTTGGAAGACAAATACCTCTTTCCCTGAGAAACTTTTTGTGATTGTTAAATAAATCTTCAGAGTAAATGCAGTTTGGGAGTAAGTAGACGTATTTGATGAAGGTATGTCTACACTCAATTCTTTAACCAGCACCTGGTAATAGTAATATTTACATATGAATATTATATTATTCAGAGCTTTGTCTGCTGGGACTATGACGAATTTACTCTGGAGATTTGCTAGAACTTCTTGCGAATTGAGGTTTCTCAGTACTTGTTTTACTTCGGGAAGAGTACTTCTGTCAATATGGCGGATTGTTTCAACGACCTTGCTCTTGGTGAGGTCCAGCCAATCAGCGAGTACTGTAGGTTCAACTTTTTCTCGCTTAGACCAATCAATAACATACTGTTCCAATGCAGACAGGACTATCTTCTGGTCGGCCTTCAGATTCATTCTTCTTGGCTCTCTATATTTAGGTCCTTTCATCAGGAGTAATTTCAGATCCTTATCACACCACATCAAGGTCACCAGTCACAATATGTTTGCATGGTGTATAGATAAAGTTCGACGATTCACAATCACAACTATAGCCTCCTGACGTGTATAAGTTCCAGTCAAACTCTTGGACAGCATTGGAGTAATTGAATATTTTGGTGGCTATAGATTTAGTGTACTTATATGAAATGCAAGGAGGTTCTGTGAACTTAAAATAGTTTGGCACAGCGTTGCGTACCTCTGGATCATTCAGGATTCGAGGTAAATTAATGATGTCTAGTCCTTTGTCTAAGTAGTTGAGTTTCAAGAAAAACCGTTCTTGAGATGTTTCGATTATGTTCACTGGACGATACAACCGAAGATACGCTATATCTTGACATACTTTAATGATTTTTTATGGTATTATATTTCCTGAAGACGCAGATTGTTGTATATCTCTGGCTATTTGATCTAAAGCTCTCAGAGGTAACGCATACACAACTATACGTAGGCTGTGTATACTATCAGGTGTGTTAGTTAAACCCACTATGTAATTTAAAGTGATATGATCGTGAATCATCGAACTATTAAACTTTCGCCAACCATGGCTGCGATGTCTCCGTTGATGGGGTCTTAATAGTTGGGTAATGTTGGATATATTTGAACGGCTGTTTGTAGCATTGCCGAACCCACTGACATTATCATTTAAACCAAACGGAAACACTGACCCAAGTTCTAGCATCCAGAATAATTCCCGCTCTCGGATTTTTCTCTCAAATCCAAAGTAGATGGATAGACGACGTCTATGATCTGAATACTAAAGTTATCCCAACCAAGAGGTCACCTGTGGGTTTTTTGAGGAGGATTCAGCGTAAGTACATATTTATCATCACCTTTGTACATGTATTCCTTCAAGATACATCCTTCCATTTGTGTTCGTTAAAGTGAAAGCTGTTTCTCATCATTCTTGCCAGGCCAGGAGAGTAAATAATACTTCTCGCAAAATCGTCTTGTTAAATCTGTTATGTCCATATGTAATATTGTGCTTGTTCTTTGAATTGTCCAGTTAAATATTGTACATGTAATATGTGGGGTGTATGTTCACATATCCGTTTGTGTCTATGGGTCCAAGTTTGGGTGGCTTCTGTGTCGATCCTTGTGCATCTGTTAATCTGAGCTGTCAAGTCTTTCAAATATCAGTGGTTCATGTCCACATGTAATGTGCATGTAAATATTTTGTGTGTCTATTTGTTCATGTTTGTGTGGCTGGTAATTTCTGTCTCTGTTAACTTCCACACCAACGTTTCTTGCCCGACTAGAGAGCGTCTCTTCCGTGGGTCCTAGCCAGCGTATATAGCTCTATCCCTAAGCTCAAGATAGGTAAGCTGTGTCTGATTATATCTTGTAATATCAGAGGTGTATGCTCACATACTTCTGTGTCTGTCATGTCTTGAATGTGTTTGCAAAAAAATCTTCAATTATCAGTGGTGGTATCCCCAGATGTCCCTATTTTGTGTCTATTTGTCCATGTTTGTGAATCTTTTAACATCAGTGCTGTATTCCTCCTATATGTTGGTATTTAGAGCATTTCCACAAAGTGGATGCTCTTATGTTTTCATGAGAAACGGCTCCGCCGGATCCGCCACCGCCGCCGCCGCGACTTTTAACGTGAATATCTCTGAAACCGTTAAATATTTTCGGGTCAGACTTGGTGTAGTATCTCTTTAGGCCTGGGAAATTTGCTCGGTTTTGTTTCGATACCCGCTGCTCACCACTAGGTGGCGTTGTAGTCAGAGCATAGGTGAACCTTTCTCTGACGATTTCGTCTGAACGGCTTGTCTGATTTCTTTGAAATTTTATTACAATGGTCTTGAAGGATAGCAATGTGCTGAAAAGGTTTTGGTGTAGCTGGCATAATTATAAAGGCAAGTTTTTTGCGTCTCAAAAAAAAAGTTTTTCGTCAAATGACAATTCACAAGTTCGCTTGGAGAAATATTTAAAAACTGTTCTATTCTAGGTTGCCAAACATAAATATAGGATTGCCGACATGATAATTCCCTTTCCGTGCGAATCAAATTGCCATTTAAATGAAAAATCTCATTTATCTGACTTAACGTCAAAACCTCAATAACCATTATCACGATTAAAGTTTTTTCTATTAAACTTTTATGTGCCATCTCCCTAGGGCTTTAGATTCCACCGTTTGTTTTTCGTGGCATTTGGTCATCACTAGATGGCGCTATAGACATTAATGCAGGTAAACATGTGTAACATCATATCTTCTGAACAACGTGTTTGATTTCCATGAAATTTGGGTATGATGATCTTGCAAGATAGGCAAAGAACTGACAAGATTTTGGTGGTGTTGGCGAATCATGGAGACGCATTTTTGCATCTCAAAATAAGATTTTGTATTCACAAAAATAAAAATTTGCTTCTTAATCAGGGAAAAGTAATTCTATTTTGCTGAACAGTGTTATAATTCACATCCCATGTAGGGCCAAATGGCCAGTTTTTGAAATATATGAAATTCTCATGACTTGAGTCCAATATCTATACATTCCCCAGGCCACATCTGAGGAGTTTGCTTCATCATGTAGGTTCGTGATATTGTTCATCATTGGGTGGAACTATAGACAGTAAACTTTTTGGTGTTTCAACTGTTCATGTCAGACAGACAAAGGATTGCAAAGGACTGAAAGTTTTTTTTTTGATTGATTGAAATTGAAGGCCCACCTCTCATACGGATTTTGCAGCCCATCAACACAATGCTTGATTTATATCTCATTATACCTTCTTTTTTACAATTACTAATTTTATTAACATTATGTTTTAAAAATGGATTGTAAGGACATTGGTGCTGTTAGTGCTGGCATAATCATGTGGCACAGGGTAAAGTCAGCTAAATATATCTAAATCAAGGCTACATCAACCCCTGCTTACACACATAACTGAAATGCAGTCAGAGAAAATATGCTGCCATGGGTGTCTGGTCAGTATGGAGAAAGGATTCAAGTGAGCTTGAAGTCTGACCATTTTTGTCAAATAGACATACTATAACACTGATATTCTGCTTTACCTTTCAAGCCTTATATTATAGGAGTGTATGTTGACCATTCAGGTAACAAGACCTCTAATTGTTGACTTATTGCATAATGCACTTTACATAAGTGGGCTAGTAGACTGTGTTAACAAAGTAAACACTTCATTTCCAAAATCAGTGCTATTTCTCTCTCCATTACTGACATAGCCCTGGGCTTCCAGATTTCTGGGATGCATTCTGGCCAATTTTCAATGAATAAAATCACAAATTATCACTCAGTTAATGCACAATTTTGTGTTTTATGTGGAAGTCCCCAGAATTTATTTGAAACTGAAGACTGTGAAATTGCACATACCATTGTATTTTGGCAGCATAGTTACAAATGTTGATAATTATTTTTTGAACTGAAAAAGTAGAAAGATTTTGAAGTGGAACTTCTACATACCTGCTATATGGCACATCCCACCTGGGAAATTTTTATAAGTATATCTAATTGAAGTAATCCATTGGAACAACTGATGATTTTCCAATAATGAAGAAAATCAACTCCGAGTAGAGATGACAAATTTCATTCTGTATATTTCGCTATTAGTTATAGCATCTTCAGCAGTGAACAAAGTTACAAACAGTTCCATACGCACAGTACATGTATATATACAAGGCATAATGTGATCTTAGCCAATACACATTTATGAATAGGTAAGCCAGTAGGACGGATATTAAAATGCTGTCATTTTCAGAAATTGTTAAGCGATAACCTGACAGCGATCTACAAATGGTGTGATTCAGGTGATACAATACACACTCTAATTGATGAAAACAATACATAATCTGGTTATCTGGCAAGAACTAAGTAAAAATGAATAAAGTATGGTGATAAAGTGGGTATGTACCTACATTGAATACTTCTACATGACATGAAGTTTGGATAAGACTTGTCATTTTAAGATAATATAGGTATAATTTTTTTGGCAATCCGCATCAGAATTGATGGAAACCTACACATGTTGTAACTCGCATGTTTCATAATTGTATATTCCCATGCGAGTTACAACATTTGTGGAGTGTGTATTGTAACACCTGAATCACACCATTAAAGTTCAATAATGTTCACTCTCAGACAGTCTCTAGTAACTAATAAGGGCTGTCAATCTGTACATGCATGTTAACAAGAGATGGTTCAAATTATAGTTTATTTTCCTGTGAAATTGGATAGATAAAATGCATAAGAAACTTAACAAATGAATGATCCGTACTGTATGGTGTTAAATTAACTATTTTCGTCTGAATTTGCACAGGTTGAAAACAATAGCTCTTCAATTATAAAAATAGCAGGTGATGTTCAATTTGACATGCGATTTTTCTCTGAAGAAAGAACCCCAGCAGGTCATCAAAAGTTTTCTATTTCGGACCCTGGATGGATCAGAAGCCTAATTAATGAAATTGACTGACCTTCACCTGTTTTATCGAGGTCAAGTTTAGCACAAGCAATAAATTTTAATGGAGTGAAGATGAGCTCTCCAAATTCATCATACTTGTGCAATTGGTGACTGACTAGAAGCCTATCCCATTTGACTGAACCTATTTTCTCTAGGTTATATACTTTAATTATGATATAACATGAAATATAGCTGGGCATTCTAAATTGATACCACATATATGCATCTGATGATGGACCTGAACTCTTTGAATATGACTGATGTTGACCTGTTTTCTCAAGGTCAAAAACTGTATGTTAAGTCACATGTTAACTGCCAACATACGCTCCAAATCTAACATTGTCATCATTTTGTTGTGGCTGTGGTTGTCTTCCAGAACAATTTAACAAATTTTGCACTTGTTCCAACAGCTTCATGCTTCAACTTAACCCATGCTGTATCGGCTCTGATATACTGCATCACTGTCGAAATATGGGTACCGTGACAGAGTGATAGATCACACAGCCAGTGAAGGTTCCTGATTTACATTGAATGTCCTTATTGCCTAAGTAATATTAGCAGCATTTTACAACAACAACAATTCACTGACTTACAGTGAAAAATTATAGTGAAAGGTATTTATTTTGTGTTGTTTGGCATTTTTATTTGCTGGCATTGTTTCAGATAGAGTACAACAGCCTAATTCATACAATCAGAAATAAAAAGAGGTTAAAGTCTTTATGTTCAAACTTTCATAGGAAATATAAAAGTGGCAACTTGAAATTTTATTTTTATTCGATTTTTTAATGTCGGTGGGTCCATGAAATGCAAAATAAAGTTTGTGTTGCCTCACACTGGGTTTCACCCATTGGTGAAGAAATTCCTTCTCCGAGGCACTTCTACCAGGGATGATTCGTGAATGCTCATCCTCCAGGGGTGTGTGCCCCACCCTCTGTCTCATCCCAAAAAAAATTTGCCACCCATAATAAGGGGTGTGCCCAAATTGGGGAGATCTAAAGCCCTGTGAGTACCAAATTATGGGTTACAAAATTATCTGGGGAAATGCTCTTTGCTCGTGCTTCACACGAGCTTTCATTTGTTTTCTATTCGTGTGTGTCTGTTATCTCTGTTATCAAATCTTCTAATATATCTGTGATGCATGCTCACATATCCATATTTTGTGTGTTTATTTGTCCATGCTTGTGTGGCTGTCATGTGTCCATTCTTGTGTGTCTGTTAACTGTTGTCAAATCTTATATATCTGTGGTTCATGCTCACATGTCCATATTGTGTGTCTGTTTGTCCATGCTTGTGTGGCTGTTATGTGTCCATTCTTGTGTGTCTGTTAACGCTGCTGTCAAATCTTATATATCTGTGGTTCATGCTCACATGTCCATATTTTGTGTGTCTGTTTGTCCATGCTTGTGTGGCTGTTATGTGTCCATTCTTGTGTGTCTGGTAACTGTTGTCAAATCTTCTTATATATCTGTGATTCATGCTCACATGTCCATATTTTGTGTGTCTGTTTGTCCATGCTTGTGTGACTATTATGTGTCCATTCTTGTGTGTCTGTTAACTGTTGTCAAATCTTCTTATATATCTGTGGTTCATACCCACATGTCCATACTTTGTGTGTCTGTTTGTCCATGCTTGTTTGGCTGTTATGTGTCCATTCTTGTGTGTCTGTTAACGCTGTTGTCAAATCTTCCAATATATCTGGTTCATGCTCACATGTCCATATTTTGTGTGTCTGTTTGTCCATGTTTGTGTGCCTGGTATGTGTCCATTCTTGTGTGTCTGTTAACGCTGCTGCCAAATCTTCTAATATATCTGTGGTTCATGCTCACATGTCCATATTTTGCGTGTCTGTTTGTCCATGCTTGTTTGGCTGTTATGTGTCCATACTTGTGTGTCTATTAATGCTGTTGTCAAATCTTCCAATATATCTGGTTCATGCTCACATGTCCATATTTTGTGTGTCTGTTTGCCCATGCTTGTGTGGCTGTTATGTGTCCATTATTGTGTGTCTGTTAACGCTGTTGTCAAATCTTCCAATATATCTGTTTCATGCTCACATGTCCATATTTTGTGTGTCTTTGTCCATGTTTGTGTGCCTGTTATGTGTCCATTCTTGTGTGTCTGTTAACTCTCTTGTCAAAACTAATATATCAGTGGTTCATGCTCACATGTCCATATTTTGTGTGTCTGTTTGTCCATGCTTGTGTGGCTGTTATGTGTCCATTCTTGTGTGTCTGTTAACTCTGTTGTCTAATCTTATATATCTGTGGTTCATGCTCACATGTCCATATTTTGTGTATCTGTTTGCCCATGCGTGTGTGGCTGTTATGTGTCCATTATTGTGTGTCTGTTAACTGTTGTCAAGTCTTCTAATATATCTGTTTCATGCTCACATGTCCATAGTTTGTGTGTCTGTTTGTCCATGCTTGTGTGCCTGTTATGTGTCCATTCTTGTGTGTCTGTTAACGCTGTTGTCAAATCTTCTTATATATCTGTGGTTCGTGCTCACATGTCCATATTTTGTGTCTGTTTGCCCACGCTTGTGTGGCCGTTATGTGTCCATTCTTGTGTGTGTTAACTCTGTTGTCAAATCTTCTAATATATCTGTGGTGCATACCCACATGTCCATATTTTTTGTGTCTATTTGTCCATCCCTGTCAGTTTGTGTGGCTGTAGTCAAATCATCTAATATTAGTGGTTCGAGGCCTCATGTAACAAACATTTGTGTCCTATTTGTCCATGTGTGTGTGGCTGTTGCGTACCTCCATTCCTGTATGTCTATTAATTACCTTGTTAAATGTTCCAATATCTGGTGTAGGCCTATGTTCGTGTGGCTGTCGTATGCATTTCTTGTTTAATTATGTTGTATTAATTCTTCTCGAATATCTGGTGTTTGTCCATATGTCCGCATGCCTACTCTTGGAAACAAACTTTCTACTATCACGTTCAGGTGTACTTACTATCATGATATTTTCAACTTTGGTTGAAGTGAGTCTTCTACATTTTTGGATTTAGCCTGCTACACAAAATGAGAACCTTGTTATCAGAACTAAAAACTTCACTTTCTTAAAAGAACAACGCAGAAATGGAGTGAGAGCAATGCACTGTCTGGTGATTTCACCCTTCTTTGTTCATTGTCGCCTGGTGAGCATTTGTGTTTAAAGATATAAAGTTCTACACCTGTTAGAATTAGAAATTGAACTCTGGATTATTTTTGGGGGGGCAGGTTTAAAGACCCACTCCTAAATTAACAGAAAAAGAAAAAGGACCAATTGTATGCATACATGTAGGCCTACTAACAGGCTTTGCAATTAAGTGGCACATACTGTAGTATATATTGTCAGATTTTAAAAAATTGTCAAACAAACTTCTCTTGGAAAAATTTGATTTTTCTAACAATAAACACGGAGAAGTCCATCATATTGTAGTGTCTAATACTTCAAGTACCTCTATCTCTACTAAGGTTTTAAAATATTCTCAGTGCATCTCACTTTTCTAAGAATAAATGTAGAACTTTAATTTATTGGGCCTAAATTAAAAAGTTGTTTGTTTGGGGTAACAGACCCTGATCAGTGAAGATGGGTCAGTCGGATGAAAATTTATTTTATTTTTTTTATTGGTCAGTCAGTTTACTGTCTGTCTCACATTACAATGGGATGGGATTTTCGGCAAAATATCGGAGCCAGTTTATCTCAAAGCATTGAAATTCTTCACAGTATCTATATGTAATTTGTGCATTTTTATTCTGAAATTTACCAAAACCTCACATGTTATTTTCATAGTGCATACAATGGTACAACATTGCAAGCCCAACATCATTTTGCTTTGAAAATAACATGCGAGGTATTGAAGATTTTCTTTGATTCTGAACAGATTTCCTTCAAATTTCAGAATAAAAATGCACAAATTACATATAGATACCGGTACTGTGGGAAATTTCACTTCTCTGAGGAGAACCTATATTGCCGAAAATCTCATCCCATTGCCATGCGACTTCATGCTGCCATGTTTGCATAGACAGCTACCTCTCTTCCCTCCATATTTCTGGAGATTATAGCCAATAGGTATTACGAAATCAACAACGAATGATAAATAATATACTCGCGAAAAAATCTTATCACAGATCATCTGTGATCACTTCAACCGGCCACTGCCGTTGTTGTCTGGGAATTGTCATGCCTCCTTCTGCGATGGTCGTACATCGATCAACAAAGAGACAAATATCTATCCTCCATAACTATGCCGTACGGCAAATGTGCTTAAAGAGTTCACCCCATTGGCAACCTTAGTTGAATCTTAATCCTTTCTCATTTATTCGGCACAGTGGTCATTTACGGTTCTTTTTCCTGACAGAAACACAGGTGGGCCGCCATTTTGAACTATATGCGGTCTGGTGTCGGGAACCCTCGTGTGACTTTGCTATGTTAAAAGTATTGAGGGCTCCCGATTGCCACTCAGTCCGGGAAATCAGCGAGACTGTTCCCACGAGTTTTCGAACTGTAAACATTTGATTTTCTTCGACAGATTTAGGAACGGTCTCCATTTATCGTTTTTCCTTCAATCGCGAATTTTCTTTGGTTTTCTCGAAGAAATCCCGATCCTATCGGGAATTCATCGAGAGAATGTCGAGAAAATAAAATGGAAAAACCCAAATCGTTTTCAAAATTCTCGATCGATTTTCTCGATATCGGTTTTTATTCGTTCTTTTTGACCCATCGAGAATCAATCGTTTTTTTTCGATCGAGAGAATGTCGAGAAATTTTGATCGAGAAATCGTCGAGAGAATATTGCGAAACCATCGAGAGGCGAATGAATACAATGACGTAATTATCAGGCTAACACCTGTTTAAGCCGCTGTGCGTGATTGCGCTGTAACGTATAGGTCAGAATAAAACTGAACTATTGTCGGCGCTTCAGAATGAAAAACTAACGTATTTTGTCCGTTGTTATTTTTAAGAACTAAGTAGGAGATGAATATAGTTAGTATTAGTTTGCCAAATTATTCAACGTATTAAGCAGATCAGTTCGGATTAGCTTGAAGTTGAACATCCGACTTCCCCGTACGACCCATAGCAGTATTTACGGTAAAACGGTAATTTAAACTACATGTTATCGCTGGCAGTTTATATTTTATATTTATAGGAAATGATCAGCAATGAGATCATTTTTACGTGTGTAAGTTACAACAGTAAGTCGTTTAGAAAGGACATAGCGAGTTGAGTCTACAGTGGAAGTTCAATTTTGCCGACAATAAGCGATTACTATCCGGACTTCTCTGATCTTCCGCGAAAGAATAATGCGTACTTCATACACATCATGAGGAATAAACACATACCGTTACATGATATTTGACGACGGAATAACTCGTCTATGGTTCAACGAACAATTTACGGCATTTACAAAAATGACCAACGTCAATAACTTAAATGGTCTGTATTGTACTGCTTTTAGCCCCAGGGCATAAATGTGCAAATAAGTCATATCTATCTAAATGAAAAATTCGGAGAAATCGTGTGACTTCAAAAATTATTATATTTCTTGAATGAAGATATATGCTATTATATAACACGAGAGCACCTTCTGTGTTACCGATGAAAAGCTATTTTATAATCTTTCTTTTTCATGAATATACAATATGAATTCAGTGTTTAGTGGGCTATATTTCTCGATATTTTCAAATACCGGTATTAAGAAAATAATATCACTCTACCTGGGGATGAACAATGTAATTCCCTGAAAGCTCGTAAATACAGTCAGAATGTACTACACAGAGGGAAGTTGCATGGGCACTGGACTGACAGTTTCCGCTGTCTTGTGTTGTTGTTGTTGTCGTCGTCCAAATAGCGATTTCTCTTTCTTGCCTGACTGACTCCTCCCTGCAAACTACTTCAAAGATTTGACATACAAACACAACTTGGCTGGTTGGGAAACAATAATTATAACCTGTACTGTAACGTTCTCGCTAAACTGACGACTTGGCAAAGATTCCCGCGGCTGAACGATGTAGCCTGGTTCCCTCGCTTAATTGTACAGGTAAGCAATGTGATAGTAAGTTAGGGTACCAGGCTAGGCGAAGTCAATAGCGGCACTACTTCCATCGGTTTTTAATCGTTTTTTTGTGTACTGGACAAATTCTCGAAGGTTTCTCGACTGATTCTCGATATCGTTTTTCATTCGAGAAATTTCTCTCGAATGAAAACCGATCAAAATAACGAAAGAAAACCGACTTCGCGAATCTTTCGAGTTTTCTGAAAAAAATTCTCCATTCCCTCTCACCTTTCAAAATCTCGATATCGAGAAAAAAATACTGATTTCTCGACGAAAAACCGAACGATTTTTGGAGACGGTTCCTTAGGGGAATAAAATTCCAACAAAAGAAATTTTTTTTAAAGTTTTGAGATGCAGGGATATTGTTGGGTCGGTCGGGTTACCCAAACAAACATCTTTTTAATTTAGGCCTTAGTGCTATTTGCATGCAGTTGTGTAGTGTTTGTACTTTGTATGCTGTCTTTTGCCAGACATGTAAACAAAATCGGTGACATTATTCCATTCCATCCCAGTGAAATGCAATCAAAAGAACTGATCAAAACAGGAAGAGGTACATTTTTCTGTTTTTGAAAGACTTTTTGCGAAACCTTTTAAAATTTGTTTGTAACGTTCATACCATTCTGAACTTCAAATTTACTTTTTTTTATTGTTCGTACTAAACTTGTATTCCCTTTACTAATTACACTAACCAGTAGTTGAATTTGATTAATTTGTCTCATATCATTACATGCTTCAGGAATGCAAAGCACTGTTGAGATTGAAAGCATTATTTGTCGCTCAAATCTTCACCTGCTGTCACTGATGCCATATTCTCCTGTGGCATGTCTGGAGATTCCATCCGCAGAACAAGAGTTAATTCCCATCTATATCCCAGGCTACACTGCTCCGTGCATGCGAACTGAAACTGTTTTCTCACTGCACTGTTTTTTCTCCGAGTTCGTCCCTTTAGGGCGAAACCAAGATATGGTGGGTGCCATAGATATACCTTTCCTTATTGTACTGGCAGTATCCAGTTTTCTTGTTTTTTTAACCAAATGTTCAATGTTACTTTCTAATTCAGAGTTATTCTGTATATTGTTGATTGTTTTAATGAGAAAATGGCAGGTGTTGTAACAAGTGAAACTACATGTTGGAATTTTTAAAGTTTAACGTGAAACCCATAATTTATGCATTCAACAACATCTGAAATTATACCAAGGTAACACTAAAGTCAGATACATGATGCATCATATGTTTCTTGTCAACACTTCGGCCTATTTTTTCATACTGGTTTGTTTGTCACTGGAATATTTATTGTGATAAACGAGTTTAGTGTTTACATCATTAGAGTATTTTAGAAATGTCTGTTGCAAGGTACGTGTACCTCTCACACACATGTATTGTCGTTTCACCCACATGTATTGTCACATTCCTTGTAGATCGGTTGAAGCATAGAAAGGACCTGTTGAAGAAATTTGAGAAAGATGTCCAGAAAGACCTTTCTGGGCTCTGAGGACTGCGAAAAAAAGAGAGGTTTGCCGGTGCAGAGCAGCTTGTCGGACAAAGGAGCTGTTGTCCAGACCATTGTGGTCAATACAGTTGTCCATCAATCCATCAGTGAAAACAGCTTGGAGTCTGGAGATGAAAAAGCCATTGTGGCACAGAGCAGCTCTCCAGACACACCAGGAGTTATTCAGTATGAGACTATTAACACAGATGTGACAGATGGAGGTACAATCTAGCCCTGAAGCTCAGATATCAGAAAATACAGTTGTCCATCAATCCAATAGTGAAAACAGCTTTGTGTCAGGAGATGCTCGGAATCAAAAAGGCTTTGCGATATGGGGCAGGTTTGCAGGCACACCATATGTTGAGTATGAGGCCATGAACACAGATGTGGCAGGACAAGCCACGAAGGTCCAATGTAGCCCTCAAGCGCAGATATTCGGTAATACAGTAGTCCGTCAGTCAGGAGATGCCAAAGACCAAAAGGGCGTTGTAGCACATAGCAGTTTGTCAGACTCATCTGGAACTATGCAGCGCGAGACCATTAACACAGATGTGGCAGGTCAACCTATTGAGGCCCAGTCTAGCCCTGAAACTCAGATATCCAGTAATACAATTGTCCATCAATCCATCAGTGAAAACTCTGGGTCGTATGCCATGGATCAAAAAGGTTGTGTGGCACAGAGCAGCTCATCCGGCACACCAGCTATTCAGTATGACAACACTGATACTGCTGTAGAACGCCAAATGACAGATGTCCAATCTAGCCCTGAAGCCCAGATATCTGGTACTGTTGTCCGTCAAACCAAAAGCAAGGACAGCTTCGAGTGTGGTGATGCCAAAAACCAGAGAGTCATTGTGGCACAGAACAGCTCTCCAGACGTACAAGGAGTTAACCAGTATGAGACCATTAACATAGATGTACCAGGTCAACCCATGGAGGTCCAATCTAGCCCTGAAGCTCAGATACATGTATCAGAAAGTATGGTTATCCATCAGGCCATGATTGATAACAGCTTCGAGTCTGGTGATGCCAAAAACCAAGAGGGCATTGTGGCACAGAACAGCTCTCCAGACACACCAGAAGTTACCCAGTATGATACCATTAACACAGATGTACCAGGTCAACCCATGGGGGTCCAATCTAGCCCTGAAGCTCAGATACATGTATCAGAAAGTATGGTTATCCATCAGGCCATGATGATTGATAACAGCTTCAAGTCTGGTGATATCAAAAACCAAGAAGGCATTGTGGCACAGAACAGCTCTCCAGACATACAAGGAGTTAACCAGTGTGAGATCATCAACACAGATGTGGCAGATCGACCCATGGAGGTCCAATCTATCCCTGAAGCTCCAATATCGGAAAATACTGTTATCCATCAATCCATGAGAGAACACACCTTAAAATCTGGTTATGCTGACGATCCTGTTGAGCACAACGTGTTCTTGGGAGACCCGCTTCGATTTTGCAGTTTGATGAACATTGAAATAAATGATATTACTGATAATGAAATTGCTGTGGATGAATACATTACTGGTACAGATGAAGACCTTGATTCCATGTTGTCTCCGATTGCATTGCTCCAAGACAAGGACAAGATCTCTGCTGCTGAGAACATTGGTCATAATACAAATGATCCGGACAACAATGATGATGATCCTGATTATGTCCCACCCAGTGAACCTGAAGTCACATAAACGCCTACATGGACAGAATTTGCTAAAATTCAAAGCGTCTCCCTTCCCTCAACGCTATGCCGACGAACATCTCCATGGCGCACTAGCCCGAAAACATCTGCTAAGGAGTCTATTTTTTTTTGGTTGTTGTTGCTGACCCCTTAGCCCGAATCACTTATACAGACCGAGAAAATAAAAATAAATAAGACGTCAGTCGCTCGAGATCTTTAACTGCACACGGCGTGGGGAATTGAGACAGCGGCACAAAAAGCATTTTATCGAATAAATAATATGATTTGGCATCTCCAGCACTATGACAACCACCTAATGACTCCTTTAATTAGATGGAATCTGCCATCAAACACGGATTTTGTCAACAAAATCGTTATGTTTCTTTCTCCATAGTTTACAGGGACATGCGCAGAATGGGGTTGACCTTTTGACTCACGTCATCAAGAAATCGATTCAGGCTGGTTTTAAACCAATTAGCGACGTGTGTTTATTCACGTGATCAGAAAGGTCACGAGATGAAAATAGCGAAGGTCATATCCTTACAAGATGTCAGAAAGGCGAAAAGGTTAAAATCAATTTTCTCACACCTTTGATCACATCTTATCAGCATCAAAACAGTTGTGATAGATGGTACATGGACAAAGAAGCTCAGGTCGGTCAAACTGTATCAAATTGGCATATTTTTTCTCTCCCGTTTCGTTATTTTCGTCAGCGAAAAGCCGCTTTTCGCGACATACATTTTTATCGCTAAAATTTAACCTAGGAGCGATCTGGGCTGTGATAGGAATGCCACGCCCCCTTACCTATATTCACCTATCACAGCCAGAGTTTCTGGGTTGCAGGACGCACTTATTATTACCTTTGCGCCCTATTTGACCTTCATTAACTTGAGAAAATGGGCCGCCATAAATAAAAAATACCATATTCGATGTTGTGACCATCATCCCCTGTATACAAGGGGTCTATTATGACGGAAATGCCCACCTTCTTGACCCTCGATTTCAGGTGATTTTGAGGCTCCATAGGGATAATTTTAACGTCTGTAATTAATATATGACCGAAGAAGGGCCATTTAGTCTGCTATTTCTGTATTTTTATTCATGGCGGCCCATTTTCTCAAGTTAATGATTTTTTTTTGGGGGGGGGGGGGGATTTGGATTAATGTCACACTCAAGTTTGTTTCACTCAAGTTAATGAAGGTCCAATATGGCGCAAAGGTAATATTAAGTGCGCCATGGAGATGTTCGAGTTACCACCAGGGAAATGTATCTGTCGTCGGCATAGCGTTGAGGGAAGGGAGACGCTATGAATCTTAGCTAGGACAGAATCCGGTTAGTAACGAGTAATTGTACGCTCTCAGAAATATTCAGGGAATAATCCTGAACAGATCAGGCTGCACATCCACAACTCAATTTTAGGGATTTTACCTGAAATTCAGCTACATCATCCATGAATTAAAGATAAATTACCTGAATTTTAGGGGATTTTACGTACCTGAATAGAGTCGCGAACTTACTGATCAGGGTGGTTAATTTGCCTGAATTTCAGGGAAAATCCTCTCATTCAGGGGTCTTTTTATCTGAAATTCAGGAAATTATCCCTGGATTTCAGGTAAAATCCCTGAAATTGAGTTGTGGGATTATTCCCTGAATATTTCTGAGAGTGTATAGTAGAGACCCCACTCGTTTCTCCCGAGTCCACAATTTGATTAACGATTTGATTATTATGGGAACCACACCCCTTCAACGTTGTCAAGTGGACATGAATGTTCTTCACATCAGACAGTTTGGATAGATGCGCATTCACAGATATGCTGAGGTAATAATGTTCAATGCGATATATATGTAGACGTCAGTAGTGAACTCATCTTCGCTTAACCAAGTCTAACACTACACGTGTTGCCTTGGCTGAACGTAACACATTATCTGATCAGAATTCAGGTCTGGTGATGTCACAGTGCTATTAATATTCCGTGTTCCATATTAGGAGAAGTGCAATGTATGACCTCTTTAAAATTCAAATCTGATTGGCTACTCGAAGGAAATTAACATCAATACACCCACCACTTGACATATTTGGAGATCACAAGAGCAGACATCAAAGAAACGTTAGTGTGGTATTTAACCTGAAAATGTGAAGATGTAGTGAACTTGTCTAATCCAGAGACCGCAAAGCGGCTTAACTGTTAGAGCGTCAGCCTCGTAAGAGGTAGGTACTGGGTTCAGTCTCAGGTCGGGTCATATCAACGACCTGCAAAATGGAACTTCAACGCTTCAACGCTTACACCAAGCATTAACAGGATTGAACAAGGACTGGTTCGTGTCTGCCTACGGCATGATATTTCAGTGGCACAGCATTATATCTGTTCTGTTAGAAGTAGGTACTCCCCGCCCCTCCCCCTCTCCTTTCCCCGTCGTCATATAGCTGAACAATGTTGAAAGCGACGTTAAACCTATTTACTCACTCACTCGTCTAATCCAGTGTAGCGGATTTACCTCCCATGAACCAGACGATCGAGACGTGACGATAATCAGCCTGGTGTTATATAGAGTTAATCCCAAACACTATATTCTGCATGTATTAACGTACAGTGAATCCGTTGTTTTGGATATATTTATCATAACTTGTCGAAAGACTTTTTCCAGAACGCCTATGTTTTTCAGCTTATATTACAGCAGTAGCAGTCCTATTTTCAGGAAGAGCTATCTTGACCTAAAGGAATAGCAAACTCTGCATGAAATCGTGTTCTGCATGACAGAATTATGCCATCAGATTCCAAGAACACCGGTAGAAACAGGGGCAGCGGAAGCAATTTCAGATTGCCCCGACCAACGATCACAGCCCAATAGGGACCGTAAGTGATTTTGCCGCTGTGCGGC
The DNA here is from genome assembly GCA_036873755.1 of Hanleya hanleyi. Lineage (NCBI taxonomy): Eukaryota > Metazoa > Mollusca > Polyplacophora > Lepidopleurida > Hanleyidae > Hanleya > Hanleya hanleyi. The sequence continues at coordinate 26,797 of JAVTVY010012740.1, forward strand.
GCTACGTGTCTTGTCGGACCCACTGTAGGAGTTGTCTTTTCCTGCGTGCCATTCTTAGCTGCTGTCAAAAGTACGTGACGAACTACAACTCGGTTGATTTTTCTTCAATATGGCGAATAGATACGAAGAATGGACGCTGAAGGACCTAAAAGATGAACTGAGGAAACGGAAAGCTAAACTATCGGGAAGAAAACATGAATTAGTCGAACGGTAAGGTGTTTTGATTTACATGTCAAATCGTATACCTATTGACGTGCACCCCATTTCCGTGGCCTACACACTTTTCGTAGTATTACTAATTCGAACTAAAAAATGAATGTTTATTTCCGATTTATCTAAAAGTTTCTGCCCCCAAAACGGGATGGATATTCAAACAGAGGTGAAATGAACTGTTTTCGAACCAACACGACATTATCACTAAGTTAATCTTGCTGACCGCTAGTTTTAGGTGTACCCTTTAGATTTGATACGGTGATCTCTCCGGTCAGAATATATATGTTTATATAGACACAACAGAGAAAAAGTTCTGTATCTGAAACTATTCCAGGCCAGGAATGTTTTTATTGTCATTCATTATTTAAAAAAAAAAAAAAGCCCTATTGAATACATCTTTTTTTTTTATCAGGTTGCAAGCATATGACCGAAACGATAATTTTAAGGGTGATGTCGTCATGGAACCAGAGCATGTCCTGGACATTCCGCCATCAGATGAGTACAAAGATTTGAACAGTGACTCCAAGGTAGAATAAATATCCCTTCAATTACTGTATCTGGATTGATTAATTACTAGTCATTGATACACTTCATTATTGCAATATGAATTGTTTGTTAGTTTTTTATTCTGTTTAATCCATAGAAATACATGTATGGTAGTTTGTGTGTCGTTGGCTCACCTACAGTTACCACCATAAGTTTGCTCTCAATGGAAAGGAAGATTGATTTTTATTTGCAACGGATTGAATTTTCTGTTTACAAGTGAAATAGGCTGAGAGCATAGTTTAAAATATGAAATTGTGTTCTGTAACCAGTACTTTAGACTATAAAACTGTCACGTTTAACAGTATGCTGTTGGTCCTATCTGTGTTTCTTGCCTGGCATGTACTGGTCCTCAGTGGCATCACTGGTCTGCATGATTGGACAGATCAGAATCACAGATGTAATTTAATGTAATTTGATACTAAAATGCATCTTTGCCTCTCTTTTTCAGGTAACCTCGGTATCATTTGAAACAACAAATGATTACTTGGAGGAACTGGAGAAAACGATTTGTGAGAAATCCAATAAATTAGCAGATGCAAGGTTCTTGAAGTATATCAGATGGGCAAAGACGGACAAACACTTTTTTTTCCAAGCAGCATGTAGAGCCGAAATGAAGAAAGCAGTTTCCTATCTAGTAGATGTTCAGTGTGATAATAATGGAGTTATTATTGAATGTCAATGTGAATGTGCAGCAGGCATGGGCCCAAAAGCCCACTGTAAACGTGTTTGTGCTTTATTGTATGCCCTTGCTAAATTCACTGATGATAAAACTGTTCTTACTGAATCAACATGTACAGAGAAACTTCAGACATTTCACCAGGTGCAAAGAAAAGCTGGGTCTCCAGTGAAGGCACAGGATCTGTTGCTATATGGGAAGGCAAATATTCGATTTGATCCACGTCCCCACAAATATCGGAAAATGTCTGGTTATAACGATTATGTTCGAAATTTGTGCCTAAACTATTCTGAAAAGGGTTCATGAATGCCCATAAAACAGCTGTATAATCCAGCTAATGTATATGCATTGGAGCATGACCATGATTACTTGCTTCATCCACAGTCAGATTGTTTTCTAAATTATGTGTACAGCAACTCGTCCAAAGTAGAATCTTTGACGCGTGATCAGAGTAAGAGTACTGTTTGGGTGGAGGAGAGAAGTGTTCGGCTCACTGCTAGCAATTTTGGCAGAATCTGCAAGGCAACAGACCGTACTGACAAAGAAAGTTTAGCTGCCTCATTCACAGAAGTGGTTAAAATAAATTCTGCTGCAATAAATCATGGCCGGAAATTTGAAAAGGTTGCATTAGCAGAATACAGCAAAGCTATGAAGACGAAAGTATCACCTTGTGGCTTGTTTGTAGATAAAAACAGGCCATATATTGCAGCCACTCCAGATGGAATTGTGAATGACGATATTCTTGTCGAAATAAAATGTCCGAAGAGTGCCTATAGAAAACCCATCACTCATGCCACAGTTCCATACTTGAAATACATTGGGGAGAGGCTAACCCTTGACAAGAAACATGATTATTATTATCAGGTTCAGGGACAGCTAACAGTTGCAAACAAGCAAATTTGTCACTTTGTTGTCTGGACTGAGGTTGATATGCGTGTAATTATTGTGTTGCGAGATGCACAATTTGTTGAAGACATGCTGAAAAAACTCTCAATGTTCTATGATAAGTTCTTCAAAGAGGCAGTCTTGAGGCGTTACTTTTATAAGAATTACTACCATTACAAATTTGAGGAATAGTTTTTACCCCTCGGCCATTTTGGCCTCGGGGTATTGTTCTCGCTATGTACATCCGTACGTCCATCCATTATCACATTTCAGGCAAAACTGTCCGACATACAGTGACCAAATTTGGGAACTTATTTATCTAGGTATAAGTCTGACGCCTATCGAAAATGGCTCCGCTCGGCCCATATTTTGCAGAGTTGTGCCCCTTCACAGATTCTTGCTTGAATGTAATCAACTATATCTGCAGAACTGTGTTTGATACAGCTATTAGATTTTGGAAACTTATTCATTTAGTTGTATTCTAGAAGCATATAAAAAAATTCATCGTCTCGGCTCTTAGTTTATAGAGTTATGCCCCTATTCGGGTGTAATAATGTTGGATATGCTTGAATGTACTAAACAGTTTTATCTGCAGAACTGTTCGATACAGCTACCAAATTATTGATCTAAATTTATTTACATTGTAAAAGGCTACAAAAAAATTATTCGCCTCCGCCTTTATTTTACGGCGTTATGCCCCTTTTGTGATATTTGCTTGAATGTCGCTGTTAAATCTGCAGAATAATGATATGCTGTAAAAAGGACAATTCTGAATGATTGCTGAATATAGCCCACACCTCATCCAGGCCGTTTTTGAGCCCATTACAATGGGCTTGAGCGCTACGAAATTGGGCACCCAAACAGTAAAAAAAACAAAAAAGCCCCCAAACAGTCAAAAAAAAAAAAAAAAATTTCCAGCAAATACTATCTCTGGACAGGCTGAAACCAGTACTGTTGCCAAATATGAAGTTTTTATGCTGTATTTATACCATTTAATACTCCCACGGGCTTTGACAGTCCCACATCATGGCCTATTTCACTATAACTCGTAACACTTTGTGCCATGTATGGGTGCCATACTTGGTCAGTCTAGATCAGGCCCTGGGTACATGTAAGCCATAATATTTTGCAATTTCTCAGCATATTTTTCAATTGCCCGGAGAAAAGTCGAGGGGTTTTGTGAGTCTCGCCCTCATGTTTGATGATATTGTTTGTAAATGACAGCAGGTAGATCTCAGTACTCAATCCGCTCGTAACTGGAAATACTGGGTTGAACTTGGACTTAAAATAATGTTCACTGAAAGAAAGAGGTTTCCCTTATGCAATTTCTTAATGCAAATATGGTACTGATGCTACTTGATTCAAAATAACATAATGAAATAAATTCAACAGGTTCAATACAATGATCAATATTGTTCTACTGATTGTTTATTTCTGAAACAGACTTTGTACATGTATGTCCGCATACTAAATTTGATGTTTTCAGTTTCATTCAAAAAACATGTCTGTCAATAAATGACATTTAAATGAATGAGCAGAATAGTTAATCTGAAATATTTGATGTGCTTTTCAACTTACATCAGATCATAGCAAGCAGTATTCATAGCAACCAGTAACCATTCCTGACTATGGTAATTAAATAACAATAACAAATTGAATGAATTGTAACAGACAGTAGAGAGATACATGTATCTAACCCAAAATCTAGTAGATAATCCGGTATTTGCCAAAACAATCGCAAAGGGTGATGAAATTTATTGGAACACCGAATGAAGGTCACTGAAGTAACGGGGAGAAAAGAATTATTCAAGATCTTACCATAGATTTCAGCTCTGAAATTGATCAGTGTAATTTATTCTGTGTAAAGGGTAGAAAATATGCCAAACTTCGTATCAAAAGTAAATTACTATTCGTCATTTAGAATATACATATAGTTGACTATTTTCTGCGTTTGAACTGGTCAATGAGCTAGTTTGTTTGTAAAGCTGGTGTGAACTTCTTTAGGAAGGGGCTGATGGTACAGCCGAGGTTGTAATCTGCTGCCATCTTTGTCAAATTACAATAATGATGGGTAGGGTGGTTCATACTCCATGTAAGAATCACGAGACAACGCATATAATAGCCAAGTCTGGGCATAGACTTGTGCCTTTTCAGCGGCACAAAGACTCGGACAATAGCTTCCTACATGAAATATCTACCGGTAGGGTGCTAGCGAATCTGTAAAGACGGGGTGGTATTGCGATCTTTCACTGTTATTTATGGGGGCTTTCATAAAGTATGTAAGCTTATCCCTTAACATCAGAATTTCTCCAGCCTGTACGCTACATTTAACCTAATGTACATAGTACAAAATTGCCACTTTTTGACCTTCCCTTCCCCTCCCCTCCGAGCATACATACTTCATGGATGCTCCCTACATGTGACAGCCAGCGAGTCAACATTGATACATGTATAAGAATAAACTCTTAGCTGGTGTACCTGCATACAAGCTGTAGCATATATATGTATGGCCTGGCACTGATAATTAATGGTTTGTTTCCCGTAACCAGCCCTCATCTATATTTTGAGAGCAAATAATTAAAATCCATGAGGGATTTACATTTTCATGAGTAAAACTTGCTCATTTTCTTCATATTTGTATACAATTGGTTTTCAAGTTAATAATTATCACACTCAGCATGTGTATTGTTACAAGCAAGGTTACGAGAAACAAACAATTAACAGTGGCCTATGCTATCGATGTTCACTTTCTGTCTGCCACAAATGTACTGTAAACTACCTCGGCTTTATCGTCAACCCCTACTTGTTCACGCCAGCTTTGTCACTTTGATTAGGTTTTCAGTCATATCGCAAATGCGCCTAATTGTGAGAAGACAGTAAATTTTGTAGTGTTGCCTCACTGAAGCACCATGCCATAGGCAGACCGGATACCCCATCCAGTCACAATATCCTGACACCGAGCCAACAGTCCCTGCTTTATCGTCTCTAAGCTTAGAGTGTCCAATGCTTGCATCACTAAGCCACCGCAGTTAGGCCCTCTTTGATACAATGCATGGTCTGAAATTGCATATCATGTAACATAGAAAAACTATATCAGTGGCAAGTTTTGCCTCAGCTGCATTCAGGGGTTCGGTCAAAATTCTGTAAGTTTTACCCAGACCAATGAGCCTTTCCACGTGGACACGTTTGGAGGCAATCTTTCTGTCTTTTAATACAGTTTTGTTGGACATCCTGTTCTTTTTCTTGAAGAATTCTGGTATGTTCACAGTAATGTCACAGGGAGCGAAAATGTCCTGTACATTGAACCCTTTGTCTGCCATGATCGAATCCTTCGGATCGCACTTGGCTGTGAGACAGTCTCTCTCTATAAGTTGACGATCGCTACCAGATCCACCATAAGAATCAGGGATATGTGACACAAGGCCCCCAGGAGTAATACCAACAATACATTTCACAGTGTGTCTGTTCTTATATGTAGAAAATGTTTTTTGCTGAGTGATGGGATGCTTCGGTCTTTTAATTGGGCACTCCAGACCATCTAGAATGACACGCGTCTTTGCAAACTTCCTCTTGAAATCTGTAGGCATGTAAAAGTCAACAAGGTCTCGGTTTGGCCAAATATTAAGTTCTCTCCACTGAAGAGCCATGAAGTTCCACATGTCAAATATATATTTGATACTGTTGCCGTTGATATATCAAACATCAGACTCAGCTCAAAATTTGGTCTGTAGCGACGCAACTTTATGAGAGACAAGAATAACTGGTCTTCTATAGAAAGCTGCTTGCAACCACAATAACGATAATTGAGCTCATATGCTGCTGGACCCAGACTGTTAAGTACAAACAGGAATTTAGCATAACAACTTAAACCGGTGTAATACCCGATTGCCTCATCATTGAACATGAATTGCTTAACACTAAAATGAGGTGTTCTCTCTGTCTGGGTGCCATGTGTTCTCCATGTATTCACACTTGCATTTTCTCCTACATTTGATGTAGCGACTGTTGGCGTTGATTCAACCTCAACCTCATTAACAAACTCAATGGATGTGAAACTGCATTCTGTAGATGTAGCCTTTCTTCTCCGGTCTCTTCTAGACTGAGCAGAAGGAGTAAGATCCTTTGTCCATTTGAATCTGCTTGGAGTAGCTGTAGGGATAAGCTTCTTCTTATCACCTAGAAAAATAAATAATATCCAATGTATCAATGAAAGAAAAGTCTATTTATTAATCTTAACTTTACAATAATTGATCTGACCTATCGGAATCGTAGTGACATAGGTTATTCTTCCCGACCGCTTTCAACAGTTTAGGTTGAATACCTCACATGGGGTACTATACCTAAGTTGGGGTACAGTACCTCATTTGAGGTACAGTGCTATAACCCAATTGAGGTATAGTGCCGTTTTCACATATTTATGCAGTAATTCACACATCTGTTCAAACCCTGGAAGGCATGGATCAGTTGATCACATACCTGGCCTTACTATCTTGGTTAATTTTCCGCAAATTATCATTAAACAGACAGACTACACATTTTAATTTCATCATCTAAATTTTTAACATCGAAAAATGTGTTGAATATACATGTTTAGAGATATTTCACATATAAATTCAGACTATATTCAAACATTCCTCTATCTACTGGCCTCGTGCAAATGGTTATAACTATAGTAAGTAACTCACTAAATGAATTGTTATGGCAAAAATATGACACACACTGCTAGCATGCACACACCTAGAAATGTCAGTCCTCTGCCCATTATTTCTGACACTGCCATGATAGCAGTGATGTGTCAGACATTTGAATTCAATTTGTAAACCAGTCACTACATCTACATCCTTGAAATTTACACATGTTCACAACATAAAAGCATGTCATTAATTATTTGCAGTCTTTATTTCAAAGTGATTGATTCAAATGTGTAGTCTTGTCTGTTTAATGATAATAATTTGCTGAAAAATGACCAAGACAATGATCCATGCCCTCCAGGGTTTGAACAGCAGTGTAAATTACTGCATAAATATGTGAAAACTTAAAAATTGGTATGGCACTATACCTGAATTGGGGTATAGCACTATATCTCAAATGAGGTACTGTGCCCCAACTTGGGTAAAGACTGAAGTATCCCATATGAGGTATTCAACCTAACCTGTTCAACCAACAACAACAACATGATATATGTAGATAACAACGTATTCAGCACTAATTAGATCAACATATTAATGATGCTGTTCACTAGTATGCAACCACATTCAGATTAAAAATATTATATATCGGCATCGTTATATTTACCATACTGAACGTAGTCCTCTGCAGCAAAATGACGTTGACAGACGGTGCTGTACCGATTGGGTTTCCACTGATCTCGTCGTATAGAAACTAACCACTGTTTCCTTCGTTTTAGATCTATCGGAAATAAATGTCCTCCTCTCCCGTTACAAAGAGGAACCGAACAGCAATTACTGGGCATTTTCTTCCCAAATACAGGCGCAGTTCGCAACACATCATGCGTCTCCCCGCATGCACGCACATGTCACAGGAAGTGAACCAAGGTCCGACAAGCCGGAGCGCCACCTATCGGCGAGGCGTGCGAGCGGCGGTCCCTATTAGGCGAGGGTCCAGGGGCCGCGTAGGACCAGGAAGCTCCGGCGTCCTAGATGGCAGGAGATGCATTCTGAGCTATTTCCGGCACATAAAGTACCATATTAATGCTCGATAAAATGCTGAAAATGTGGGTTCAAATAAAACATTTACAAAGTCTATTTATCACTGAAAATCAGGTTCCACTTAAAGATTCCCGTCATCACCGGGCACAAGAAACCCGGCGGTGTGCTCTGTTTCGAGATATTCAGAAATTACCAAATACTGATAATCTGCGATCTGATAGATAGACAAATTCCAAGACTAAATGATGATTATAGGCTTAGATTTATTCGACTGTACAATTAAAATGTACAGATGGCGCTGCAAACGGTTAAATATTACAGGTCAGCAGCGCCATCTGCCCATTTAATAATTACACAGTCGATGACGCTGTTAGACCCAAATATATGTAAGGGATATTTTGTAAATCTTGAATTACGTAATGCCAGTGGTGTTTAGTACAGCAGAACAACATAACTCGAACTCGTCCAGCAAGATTATACATTCAGACGCTGTGACATTGCCCCGACTCTAGTAGACTGTAATCAGCGGTCCTGGAATTATTGTCCCGACCATGGTCGGGGTTGTCGGGGCGGTTCCGCCGCCCATGAGAAAAAATTAGCAAAATTCTACAGCTGAGTAAACACCGATTCATCGTTCACACTTTAAGACCTCATGATCTGCAATATGTTGGAAGGACTGTGATGTTTGATGGGTCATACGGTGTTTATGTAGATGGCGCTGCGACAAAACGTCCGTTGTCATCCGGGCTCTATCCCATAAGGTAAAGCATTAAACAACAACAACGGCAGCATTAGCAGCGTTTCTTCTAACGCTATCGGGTGATGTGGCCTGATAATGCTGCCTCAGAAAGAGAGCTCGTGAAATCATATGCACAATGCCACATGTCAACCTGTATATCAATTCGACATTCATATATCACGATCCTCATAATCGTCTCGAAGCGTAAAGAAAGGTCCACAGATCTGTTAAGAGCCATCGACCCAATAATTTACAATTGGTCTCCATGTTATTATAGCTACAGTGCCTGGAGCACAAATACGTCACAGGAATAATGTCAGGTGATATTTCAAGGATTTTCATTGGCTAACGGCTCTCAGGCTTGTTATAATGGCGACCTTCACAGATTCTTGGTCTGATCAATAGCTCTGATGTCAGAACATTCTCATTCATTCGGAATTACTAGAAAAAAAAGATGATTTATTTTGTTTTTCGAATACTAATGATAAAAGATCTTTCAATATTAGTATGCATCGCCTTAGTGTTTTCTATTCCTTTAAGTTTATTTTATAAAGCGAAAGTTCAGCTTATATTACGACAGCAACTCTCTTATTTTCAGCGAGAGCTACAGAACTCGATTTAAAAGATCTTTCTCGGGGGTCATTTACCATATTTAATATTATTTCCCCTGCAGAACGGCCGTTCTTTTGAAGCTCTTTACAAAAATGCCCCGTACGTATAAACAATGACGAAGACTTAGACCAGACACTTTCTCTACTTAGGCACCGTTTCCAATTATCGTTCGCGAATGAATCGTTTATTTCGTCAAATTTTCTCGAAGTCGCGATTTTCTAAGGCGCGAGGGAATGGTTTTTTTTCTTCAAAATAAACGATTCATTCGCGATCGCTGTTCGAATGGTTTTTTTTTCTGTTGGCAATCGTTTTTCAATCGAGAAAATCCTCGCGAATAAAAAGCGATATCGCGATTCAATCGCTTTTTAATCGAGAAAATATAAACGATTGAAAAAAACGATTGAGGATTATAGCCGAAAGTAGTACGCCATTGGTTCAGCCTGACTGACCCGCATACACGTTCGAGTTTCTAACACTTCAGTCAGACTATATAAAGTTCGATCATTTTTTCTTCTTCCTTTTCCATTCTTTGCCTAGTGTAAAACTATAGCGTGTTTCTGTTCAGTTGGCGGTTATATAGATACGATGGGGATATTGAAAGAAATTGAAAAAAAATATCTATATATATACATAGGAATAATGGTTATGCATATAATTATATCTTCATATTTACATATATTTTGTACGGGACACAGACCCGGATATGGTCAGATTGGGTCATTTGCACTTGCAATTTCGTCTATTATTTTGGGTATTTCTGTGTTTTAAAGCTGGTATTATTCCAGATTTTCGCTGTACGCGTGGTTTTTTGTCCTACGATTACCATTTTCCTTGTGTAAATAGATGGCGCTGTATTGAATATAACATTGTCATACGGGGTTTTGAGTCTTCGAAAGCACTTAATTATTAATATATAGCGCGGGCTATTTGTAAAAATTTTCACAACTGGTTAATCCAGTAAGAGATGAAATTATATACTATTCAGTTGTTTTTTGGCTTGAGCTTCCCTTTGGAATCATTCATACTTCATTTATCAAAATATAAAATTAAAATAAAAAGTATTGTACATATGCGAATCCAACCGTTATATGCGATTCAATCACCATTGTGATATGTATTTGATATAAATCTGAAATCACTGCCGCGAATATTCTTATAATAAATAAAATTAACTTGATGGCGATTTTTTTAACTTATTCACATCTCAATAGTTAACTGTACCAAAACATGAATGGATACCCTTTCCTAATGTATGTTTTACTATAACAAAATATACATATTTAATTACACTATTTTTCACCTTAATTAACCTAGAAATTCTCGGCTGGAGGGCTAAGCTGTTCTGGGTTATCGCCATGCGCCCATTCACACCTCTATGAAGCCTGTGCCGTAATCATTCTGATAATGCAATCAACGACGAGCTCAAATCCACTTATGACCTGTACCCGGTATTTACAAAACAAGATATTGTGACTATTATCCTGTATTGTTTATACCAAGTTGCATAAATATATGAGGAAATTATCGAAAGTATGAAGGGAATGACTGAACATTAATACATTGTCGACTCACACGATTATTGAATAAACATGTAATTTTGTCATGTCATTTACGCTTCGCCAGAGTAAATCTGAGCGCGAACGTCACAGGAAGCATGGTACAGGTATATGTATAGATATTTCCAGCATACGCCCTACTTCGGCTTGTAGGAGACTATAGATCGTGAATCATACATATTATTCGTTTATCTTGCGCATTTATACAGTATAGTATAGTAATATAGGTTTTTCCATCGACAAATCCGCAATCAACATTACATGTAGTTCCCAGTTCGCGGATAGAGCGGCGTACGACGGCAACACGGCCTATGTGTCAAATATCACTCCGCCTCACGATTCTCTCGCGCCTTGAAAAAAACCGATTCTCTCGCGATTGAAGATTCGCGATCAAGAACGGATCGCGCATGGGTAAACGATTCAAAAACGATATCGCGAGAGAATGTTTTTTTCCAGAAAAGGTTCAATCGTTTTTTCTCATTTTTTTCTCGATATCCTCGCGACTGATTCGCGACTGATCGTTTTTCAATCGAGAAAATTGAAGAAAAATCGCGACTGAAGAAAAAACGATTAATGGAAACGATCCCTTAAATAATGGACGTTCTGCAAGGAAAAATACATAATAGATTGCCGAACGGTCTCCGAAAGAAAAAAATCTGAAATATAATCCAGTAGCCCTTACTGAAAATAAGACTACTTATGTCGTAAGATTACCACAGTGCAATTCATACATAATTGAGGATGTACATTTATGAATGAGGTTCACGGTACACTGATGAGAGATACTTGTTACGTACACCTTGGCAATGGTTCAGTTATATCATAAAATTATCCGAGACAACTGCTTCACTGCACTTTATTACAGTACATAGAGTGTGGATTTGCCTCTATATAATATCAGACTGATTGTCTGGTCGAGTCATGCCTACAGTTAGTTTGATTGTGTATAACGTTAGAACGGTCAGGTCTATAGTCAAATGATGTTTTGGGGATACCTACAAAATTATGTGTCGGACAAGGAATTCTTCCAGGTTTATATTTTCTGCGAAACTCTTTAATAGTATCTTTAAATCTGGGTGCTATCTTGCTGATACATAAGACAGCTTCTTCAAATTATTCCTCAAATTTAGAACCAGTAATCATGGACGTTCGATAGAAACGAACAGACGGACCCATAACCGTTTGTCGAAATTTATTGATTCGTACATTACAAAATGCGGTGAACTGGAAGGGGAAAGAAGAAGATTCTCACTCTGTTGCGTATAAACAACCCAACATATTAAAAATATCCAACCTTCACGGAACAGACAAAAATATATTATCGACGAAATTAGCTGAATTCAGTATGAGGCGCATTTTAACTAAGCTGTACATCAACCATCTTCCATGATGTTCTGTTGCTCTGATGTCCTGTGCTATGTTCTGAGGATTATCTATTGGCTCATATCTGTGCCAGTCATATCTGGTCGAATATTGTGTATGGGTATTTTCTTACACTAAAAAAAAATCATAATCTTTTCCAGTGAATGCTTCGTTACGCTCGATTTGGCAGAAATCGGAGAGATACAACCGGACTGTACGGCCGTCGCCTCGCTATCGACTAGACGAGACAATATGCTAAGCTGGATTAATCGAAACGTTTCTGGCTGTTTCGTTGAGTATAGCCTACAGTATTTGTTTAACTCATGAAGTTTGTTACATGTACTATTCACAGCATCCCATAAAGATTGAAACAGCTCTCTCACATAAGTACAGATAGAGGGTCTGAAATCGCTATATGGGATTCCGACAGGAATCAATTCCTGAAATTTCTGGTAAATCTTGAATTGTATGCGCGATAGAAAGGATCGCACCAAGACAGCATTCACAGAAGACACAAACATTCCACATTATCAATAATCGGCCGGGTAGGCTGATAACTAAATGTATCGATGATACAAAATTCCTGTTATCGTCCACGCTTAGATTAATAAACAAATAACGTGAAACATATTGGAATGATCGAAAATCTACGTCACTGTTAGGTTATTTTGGATACATCTGGAATGAGTAGGGTTGACGTTGTAGATGTGTTTCCCTCGATGTGGAGTCTGCCAAGAAAAGGGTACATATTCTAACTTGCCCCGACCATGTTTTTATTTGTGGGGCAAGGTAGAGCTAAATATACCCATTTGTAATTTTGCCTCATCTCCACTACCTATACATTATGATAATTATGCGGTAGCCGTGTGGAATATTGGTACGGACCTGAGATGCTGAGAAAAGTTTCATTCTAATTAATGAACAACTTCTGGAAAATACCCATATTGTTATGATAAGGCAAATCATCGTTTATAGTTAATTGATGGATCTACCTTTCAGTATACAATGTGTTGGGGAGTCCAACTGGTAACATATTGTATCTCTGTTCATTACAGTACAGAGACTGATTCAACTATTAACTACAGCTGACTGCAAACGATAGCACAATGACTTCGCTGATTTCGCTGATACGGGTCCTGTGTTCGCGCTGTTGTTTGTCCCGATATATAATATCCTTAACAAGTTCAAGTTCTTTATTCACTCTAAACCACCAGGGTGGTACGAGAGGTACGTTACATGTGCGGAAGAGTATTTATACACTACATTTACATACATATACAATTATATTACTATGTTGTGGATATTCATTTTGTATATATTCTTATTCTTACACATTTGTTAACGTATGTACAATTATATTGCGATGCATCATGCTATGTGTATTCCAACACATTCGTTAACGTATGTACAATTATATTGCTGTTATGTATATTAGTAAGCCATATGAAACAAATATGGATATAACAATTCTGTCACAAGTTGTGATATACATACATGTACATTCGTGTAGTGTTATTTTTCAGTTTGATGAAATAAGTGCCTGAGCATTCTTAATTAATATCGATCATAACGACTATATAAAAACTAACGATATACGTATGTTAAAACATCTTGAGTTGACACATACTTATTTGTAAGATTAAGTACAAATTCGCAGACCTTCTTTTACAAATTTGCTAAGTCTGGATAAAGTGCCTTTATCAACTGTTTGGAATAATTCTCGTACTTTGATTGCACTAGGTCTTGTGTAAACATGTCTGGAAAGAAAACGTTTTCTTAGAGAATTGAATGCAGGACAGGAGCAAAGCATATGGAACTCATCTCCCAGTTGTCCTGTGTTACATACCCTGCAATATCTTTCACGTTGATTTGTGTTATTCCAACGGCCAGCCTATGGCTACTGGCTCTAAATCTGGAGAGGATAATTCTTTCTTTTCGTCCGAGTATCATTAGATATTCTTCTAATTTAAAGTCTATTTTAATAAGTTTATAAAATATTGCTTTCGATGAGTTTTGTACATCACTGTACCATTTCTGTAGGAATTGATCTTTTAGTGTTTGTTCAAGAAGTTTTGGAAAACATGCTATGTTGTTCACGGTCTGGTTATCCCATACATAGTTAAATCCGGTGTTGTATAGTATAGATTTAATGAATTCTAGCCAACGGAATGTATGGCTACTTTCTAATGAATAAAGGAATTTATACACAGTAAAACATACCTTGTTTTCGTTACCTTGGATAATTCTTAACCAGAATGATATAGCATGGGTATATACCTTGATATATAAGGGATACACACCCAGTTCGCCATAGACCATATAGTTCGGGGTACTTTTTTTTACTCCCAATAGTTTCTTGCAGTATTGCAGATAAAAGCTTTCTATATTGTTTAATTTTTCAAATCCCCATATTTCACAACCGTATAACAGTATGGGTAAAACAGTTTGTTGAAATAATTTCAGTTGCAGATCCAGTGGTAATGAGAGACAGCTGGTTTTTCTTTGGACACCAAACAGAGCTTTCGTAGCCTGTGAGATGAGTTGCTTACCTGCATTTACAAATGAACCATTGTATCTTAGGAGGAGTCCTAAGTAACAGTATTCATTAACAAGCTGTACACTTTTACCTTTAAATGTGAACGAAGAAGTCTTTTTAGGTTGACGTTTACAGATACACATTATTTTTGTTTTTAGGGTGTTAACTTCAAGTTTCCATATACAGATCCGCTCTCATTAAAAGTCAAGTCGTGCGCGGCAGAGGCCCAGTAGCAGTGCGGTAGAGGCCCAGTACCGGCGCAGTACCAACGCGCTAGCAACGCGGTGGACGCGCAGTAGCAATGCAGTAGCAACGCAGTATGAGCACAGTAATTACTGCGCAGCCTTTCTTGCATAATTACCGCGCTACGCGTACATTATTCTGGGATCGCGAATGTTTATAAAGATTAAAAGATAACATGTATGGAAATGGTCAGATATGGATTTCACTCAAGGTCTGTTTTCGGAGATGAGAAAGCATCTGAAAAGGGATGTACAATAGTCATATCACACAGGATTTTTCCCAAAAGATGACGATCACAACGAGTTGAAGATTTCCTTAATCATTATTCAGGAATTATACTGTATTTACTATTAAGGTACACTCTAGAGTTATCCAATTCCAGTCGGAATTAAAAAAATGGGGTCCCCCTCCGACCACCACTAGTCAAATAATCCTGTTATATCCATATATCATCTGAAAGAGAATATTTGTACCCTTACTACAAGGCATATGCCATTTTTGTTGCAAAAAAAATCCTTGCAAACCCCTTTACAAATGCTTCAATCTTCTTGAAAACCCATCACAATGTAGAAAAATTGGTCATATACGGTCCATTTTCCATAGAAATACACGTCTCGTCTTTCACGTCGAGCGGTCAATTTTAAATGGTTAAAAAGAGACAGGAAATTTGCATTACCCGTTTTTGTCAATTTTCTTGCAGAAAAGGAGTCATGATTCTCGCGCTCACCAAAGAAGCATAGCTGAGGCCATTGAAACGTTAATGACCCGAGATATCAACAACTATAAACGTAGGAAGACATATAATGTGCCAAAAAGACGGTCGGCCTTATTATGAAATCAGGAAATTACAAGCGTCTAGTCCGTCATTCATAATCCAGCCGTCGTCCATTAGAGAATATCCGCGTCCATAATCCAAAGACCTATTCCATTTCCATATAACAGTATTAGCACCAAATTCAAAAGACAAAAGTATACATAAACATAGGCTTGTTTCCTGCAAGAGAGAAGCGGTCAACAATTTTCAATGATGCCGGCAAGACATCATGATGTTCCAAAATATCAAATCCGTATCGCTGATCAGTATTCTTAATCCATAATATTCGTTATAGAGTCGTCATCTAAAAATGATGTATCTCAGTCACGCTTTGATTGTGACTGTTCATATGAGTACCATGAGGATCTTGAAGTACATAGGCTCATACGGCCCCTAGCCCCGGGTTAAGCGGAATTAGACACATGTTACGAAACGTAGCCCCATAGATCTTGCACGCTACGTTCGTATTTTGCTATCAGCATGCGATATGTATCGCCAAATTTGAGAAACTTTGAGTGGAGGCGCTTGGTGGAATAGCCCTGTTTTATAAGTTTCTGCAACAGTGTTTTGTGACGTTGATTAAAATCATCACATTTAACACAGGATCTAGCAAATGCTACTAAGCGAGATATGTATACGCCATATGCAGGTCCCACTGGAATATTACTATCCAGAAAGGGATAGTTTACGATGTCGAAATTGTAATCATCTCTTTTGTCATAAAGTCGACGAGAGAGAATGCCCGCTTCATTTTTATAGAGATAGAGATCTAAATAAGATGTGCCTGTAGGGCTATCTGTAGTTTCCTTCAAATCCAGTGAAGGTGGATATATATCCTTCACTGCGTCATTTATATAGCGATTATCCACAGCGAGAAGATCGTCTATATAGCGTTTGGTGAATGAGAAGGAACGGGCTTTGAATGGATCCGTTTTTGAAAGCGCCTGCATATAGTCATATTCATAAGAGAACAGATACAGGACCATTCCTGTGAAACTGTGTGTGCCAGTTTGGCGTGATTTTTCTCAATTATTTTTCCTGGTCGTGTTAACCTATGAGTGTTTTCAAGCATAACGCTGAACAACACTTGATTATTGTGGATATCAGATCAATTACTTTTCCTTTACCCCACCTTTGTTTTCGTGGAATTTACCACATCGATCTGAGTTTTTAGATTATTACTTAAGAATCCCTTTGCTCTTTAGAATCAACGTTTAACCAATGAAGCGAGACAAACGCAGACAGCCTAACCAGAACTCAAAAAACAGCCAAATTGACGGTAATTTGCACTCTACTATCTTCGATGAATTTCAAGAATAAATGTCAAAACCCTTAGAGTACAAATTCTTTCCATTTTCCCCCTGCTGCCGCGTGATTTCATATTGAAAACACTTCTGGCAAGTTTATTCTGTGGCTATAAGACCTAATTGTACCAGTCACACAAACTGCACATGTATATGTCAGTATAGGGGAGATAACTGTTGTATGGATCTATAGAGCAAATATCTAATACCGCTTCTAATGTACCATGTAGTACAAAGAAATTCTTTTCTGTGGATTCTTTTTCTCGAGCCTATGGTTTGTATTGAAAACGGGACAAAATTGAGTGCTTTAGATGAAATCAGCCTGGTAAAAATAAGCAAACTGACATTATGATGTATATTCGCTCGGCGATGAAGCCATTCCCATAAACCTTCACTCTACAGTTATCCAGTTACTCGGAAAAAAAACAAGGGGTCTCCTCTCCGGTCACCAAGAGACAAATAATCCTAAACGCAAATCTGTTATATCCATAAATTATCTCAAAGAGAATGTTTGTACTATTACTACAAGGCAGATGTCATTTATGTGGCTTTCATCCAGAAAACAGCCATTTCGATTAATAACTGCACCCCCTGATGCCACTCGAATTCAAAGGCGATCACACGCACAGGTCATACTTCATGACCACTCGTCACCTGGCGGCGGATGTGGGTTTACCATGCACAGAGGCTCTGAAAAGTGCTGTCGAAATGCGAAAACATCTCTTCCAGGATATGTTGACGAAAACTGAAGCAACACAAAAGTAATTTCCTGATTGGACAAGAGTCAACACGGCCGACGATGTGTCTGGTGCATGCATAATAGCACACGAGGATTGGTAACACAGCGAGCGCGGCTCACGCAGTATGGATTGTAATGTGATAGAGAGAATAATACGTATAAAATACACTATTGTTTGTTCTCTATCTCTCATCTGATTGCGTTAACGTGTTAAGAGAATATGAACTAGGTATTGCGGTGTGTGTGCGTGTGTATGTGTGTCGTACTCAGATCTAACTAACTCATTCGTTCACTTCTAACTCACTTGTTCACTCATTCACTCACCCGCGCTGTACCCAAGGGCAGTTGACACTGTCATGTCAGACATGTCGTTCCCTGCTAACTACTCCATGTCGCCAATAGTATCCCCAACACCCACCTGAACGGTTCATTTAGCGTTCTCATCCCTAAAATGTCACTTTCTCTACTACTCCTAGACTGGAGATGCACACTATAACATCACTTTCGATTAAAACCATCCCAATCGTAGTCTACATGCCGAGAGCATCAAGCCAAGACCATGTACGCTCTTTGTGGACCCATGATTGCCCCTAAATCACCGGTGCGTACCCGAATATGCACATCACTTCTGGTGCCGTCGACGAGTGTTCCTCCACCCTGTACGACCCATGTAGACCCATATACACGTGACCTGATGCGCATTCCCTTTTTTGTTCACTCTCCCGGTTTTTATTTTCTGAAAAGTCCTAGTGTGGCATCCAACCACTTACCAACCAAGCCTGCTCGATTCCATATGACTCATATACACATGACAGGATGTAAAGTCCGCTTTTCACACTGAGTCTGTTTTTCGAGGAATTCCTAGTTTTGCATCCACTCCTCAGTCACGCGACCGATCTTGACGAGCGCTTCAAACTCGAGACCCTTTACGACCTCTTACCACAACCTACGGTTCACTCAATCCAATTTGACTGCGTGTAAAGTCCGCATTTGTTTTTTCAGAAAATCATAGATTTATATTCTCCCCTGTCACGTTATCTTTATCGTAAGTGACCCCCTACCCGACTGAACCGGAAGTCACGTGATCGGACGTGATGTTATCACCGGACGGTACGTATCCCGTGACGTCATGGAACATCCCAGACAACTCAAATTCCCTGTGGCATTATTCACGTCCAAAATACCAAGAGATTTACGACTTCTATACTACTGGGGTAAATGGAAATCATGGACGATATATGCCTACATTTCTCACCATTGATAAGTCATATCATTCATCTTGCGCACCAATTTTCCCTTTGCCCCTGCCCGGTGTCGATTTCTCCCGACTATCAGACCGATAAAACGTTTATTTCCTCCCAGTTTCTATTTGTGTCTGGAGCAAAGTACATGTAAATGCGAATTTTGTGTATCTTATTTTTAAGAAAAAAAAGGAAATAATGTTTTTATAGGCGTGCTAAATGGTTATTTTACGCACGGTTAGTGTGGGAAACTTTATATTTCAGGGCAAGGGTTTTCATGTCGAAAACGTACAGAATTTTGATTATTTTGTCAAATGTGATGGTGTAAATATGGGCCTGTAAATAGACTATCAACATGGTGTTGTTGTCGTTTATCCCAGACGTCCAGGTGCGAGGTGGCTACAGATTGCTTAATATGCAGTATCTCTGCGTCTAATCTCTTGAAATAACAAACTGCATTTACCCTACAATGTTGTTCCATGTCAGCTGTTTTATAACTACAATAAACAAGTTTATTGAATTCACTTATACCTGTGCTCACATAGATATTCTCAATATTTTTACAGGTTATTTCTTGAAAAAACACTCCGCGTTTTCGGTAAAATGCGCTGTGCCATGTCTTTAGAATTATGGCATTCAATGTTATTAACTCATCTGAACACACCCCAACTGCCTATTTATATATATACCATTATAAAAGGGAGATGTAAGCAATTTTGTCAGATTATGTTCTCTGGTCTTCAATGATAACTTTATTGGGTCGGTTCAATGCAACGCCAGACGATACGCTGATACGACCAGAATGGTCGCCTTGTAAATCCCTTCCTCTCATGGCGCGAAGATATCTCCATTTCTAGCTATTGATTTGTTCAAATGGACAGTTTTAATGTGGCGAGTCTGTCCGTCAATACAAAATTTGATGAATGCATGCCTTGGTACTGAAATTACATTAACTCCAACAGAGTACTAGTGATTTTCGGGTTGAAACAGTTACCGTATTCGAAAGTCGTTCAGTGGGTATGTTCAAGATATCCACGTCTAAAAATCACACTTACCAGCAACTCGTCTTCGCAGTGACATGGTTGAAAATGTAGTGTAGAGTAAATGTTGAGCGCCCAACAAGACGAATCTGTGAAATCTTAGAATCAATTCGAAAGTACCGTGCCATGGACGTTCAACAGTTCAAATAGGACAGCAGAATGATATATCGCTAGAAATAAGGCTGGTTAGATAATGTAAAGAATAGTTACTAATAATAATAACTAACTTGCTGACGCCAGACTCAATGCAAACACAAGAGTCAGCGGGTGCAGATATTAAAAGAGAAACCGCTTTCATAAGCTATCGGTCTATAACAATACAAACCTCACAAGTTTGAATTACTTAAACTCTTACAGGGAAATGTACTCAGCTGTAGTAACAACAACGACAAAATCTTCGCCTCTTTATCTCAAGAGAAACAGGCTGTTTGGCAGCTTTAACTAATTTTGACTCGCGTACACACATTTTGTAGGAGCGATCCTCACGATGTCAAACCTGTTACTTTCCATACATCCACATAGACTAACAGGTTCATTCAAGTTGATATTTGGTAATACACGTCTGTGTGACTGTGAGACTGAACAAGTGCATGTGATTTCAGTTCCGATAACTCCATAATCAAATGGGTGCTGCGGACAAATGGGAGGATAAAGAACGAATGAAAGGGGTGGTAAGGGGAGGGGGGGCTGGAGACGCATGCTATCAATTGTCTCAACTTCTTACACTCCATGTATACGTTCAGATTCATATTTGGTGAATATAATATCACGCCAGGACGAAAACCGTATATATTCATATTACTTACATGTACAATAAGGATAGTCAAATTGAAACTGACTATTGAATAACACGACATTAACCGGCATGATTGTAACATAATACTTTGAATATATTAACAAATTAAGGCACCCATTACCTGTTTTAGAGATCATGGGTACACAGATAGAACAGATAATATTATTATATTAGCAGCAGTGGATTGGATCATTGGCCGTCACGTGATATCTCGCAGTATATTATATATTCACCCGCCAAAATGTTATATCTCCGAGAGGTGACTATAAATTTCGTTAAGTCACTGGTGGAGAATTGTCGTGGGGGTTGGGGGGGGAGGGGGTTCCGTGTTTGAAGTGGTGGGAAGGGGGGGGGGGGCAAATTAGAACATGATGAGTGAATGACGGCAGCAGATATGATCAGACTAGGTTTTGAGATATTCCTACTAGAAATCTTCAGAATAATCGTTTTCCATTGTATAAGTACAGTCTTTTCATGTTGACACGATATAACAAAATTCATCGAGGCCATATTTGCTATTCTTGAAATAGCAATTGATCTAAACATCCGTAATAAGGGAGTAGATCACATTCAGTACTAAAAGAGTGAAGGTGCTGAAAAGCCTTCAGTAAGGCGAGAGGAGTAGATATGGAGAATTGGGGTGAAAGTAGAAGGATCTTGGGGATACTCGTCCAGGTATTTGTAAGATTGTTTTCTTATGGTAATTGAATTAGTATGAATTTCTTGGGGCACTAAAGCCATAATATTCAGTCTAAGGAACACCCTTCACAGGGTGAAGATATCAATATATTATTTATATTCACCATATTGCGAACTGTCTGAATACTAGTGTTAGAAAAGTCGGCATGTTTGGAAAAAATTCAGAAATCCCTCTGATACACTGCCATAAGCTCATGAACGTGAGCTACTCCCTTAATACCAATACACTGTGAAAGTGGTGATATTTAGTGCATCGGTCTAATCGTTCCAGTGTAAAACTATCTGAAAATCGTGTGTGATCTCCCAAATTCTATATTTTAAATCTATACAAAATTGATAACCTTCAAACTGAATATAAAGAATATGAAAAGGATTTCAGTCTACACCGGAGAGTCTGCTTACAATTAGATATGATTGACATGAATGCACAAGTTCTTTCAAGGCATGATAGTGACGTGGTTGATAACAATCGGCCTATTGCACAATATTGAGATAACAAAGGAAGAGGCCAGTCTGTCCAGTAACCCGGGACTTTAACGGATCAGATTCTGGTTCTATGATTTCAATTTGCTCTATGTTTTTTAACCCAAGGCAATATTTTGAGCTGGCGATTTCTGACACAATGTTACTATATTTTCTCAGTATTCCGTGAAAGCATCATTATGCTTAGAATAATAGATAATTTATCAAATACTACATGAAAATAAACCATCTATTTTCGAGAAATAGAATCAAATGATTGTCTTGGATTATAAGATAGGGCAAACTGAAATTATACGCACCAGTAACTGAACATCTGTAGGACAATCTCCCTTCTCCAGGCAATTACCTCAGGACGTATTCAACCGGATAAATTCCTCCAGGACAATTTCCTATTGTCAATTTATACCGCCCTTCCCCCCCCCATCCCACCACCGATCCGATAATCCCCTTCCAATGTTAAAATCATCAAATACCACAAGGAAAGGGAAATATTGTATTGCTCTGAGAGCCATAATCTCATTACCGTCGGATCTTATATGCGACATGATAAACAGCTATGCAGGTGCTCAAAATACTACCAAACAGAGGAAATATTGCAAAGTTCTTCACTTCTATCGTAACACGGAAAGTGGCTTATTTGAATGGTAAGATTATGAGCTATTTGTGTGTAGTTCCATTTCTTTTCATTAAATCTCATATAATACATGTTTTGTAGGATCCCAGGATTGTAAAAAGATAGCACAACGTAGGATGAAAACATTCTGAAAATATAATAGCATGAGCTTGAATGTATAGAATACGTATTCCACCGGATTAATGCATAAATATCTATTTAACCGCTTATAAATGTAAATGCGCTAAGATACACAATTTGTTAATCATGACAAGAAAGTTCTAATACAATAGCGAAGTGTGTAATACTATATTAATATACATGTATATATATATATAATGGCCGTGAATAGGACACTTTCATCTCCTCACCCTAAAAGGCCAAACACAAATTTCCACATGACAGATTATGTTTTCATTACATCAGTTCAAACTTCATCACAATATTTTCTTCAATTTTCTGAATGTAAAAAAAAAGAAGAACAAATTGACATTTTTTATAGTAGTGGGGATTTTCCGGGGGAAAATGGTACTGGAGACGGGGAATTTATCGGGAAGAAATTGTCTTGTGGAAATTTATCCGAGGGGAAAATGTCTGGGGGATGGGATATGTCTGTGTCCTTTCAGTATATGTATTGTGTTCTTATATAGTATTAAGTCATATAGTATATACCTTTTCTGAGAAAAACAGACGTTGAATCCCCTCATTCCCAATATATTGCATTGCCATAGCGAATCATCTTTTAAAAAATGAGCTATTTTTGTCGAATTACTGCATGTCCTCATTATACATGCGATCGTTTTTCTATTTGTATCATGAGAATATTTACACTCGTTTTCTTTTTAATATTGTGAATATACACAGCTGATTAATGTTATACACTATTTCGAGAAATAGAATCAAATGTCACACAGATAGATTTGAGGCAGCGGAACATGTGAACCAAATATTGAACCAAAATGGTTTTGAGCCAATCAAATTAGTTATTAGTGCTACGGTACCAATATCTACTCGATGGATCACAAATGTTCGCTGGTTAGATGTTAAACGAAGCCAACTGTGTGTTTATGCAACATTGATTTGTTCCTTCCAGTCATATATTGATCATTTGTCTCGTTTTGTGGTATCCTAACCCAGGAGTGGTTTGGTGATGTGCTTTGCCCTGATGTCATCTCAAGATTATCTCTTGCCCGAAATCTATGGGGTCGGAGTACATTAAGGTGAAATCCCTTATCATTTCTGGGGGTATGGGGGATAATGCGAAGTGAATGGGAGGGTAGATGATGTCATGTTTGGTCGAAGTCACATC
>JAVTVY010012741.1:0-51229 GCA_036873755.1 Hanleya hanleyi
AATGAACAACCACAAACAAAAAGTGACTGCGATATATACTCCTGGAAATTCATTTGGATGAAGAGCACTGGTCAGTCACCAGCATTTTATGTGAAAGTAGAGCCTATGGGCTTTAATGAGATCTGGTAGCTGGGTTATTTGGGGGATAAGTTTGTAATGAAATAAACGCACAATTATATATTTAATTTGAAGTTAGGCACAGGTGGTACCAAGCACGAATGTATGTGGCTAAAACGCAATCACAAGTTACATCCTGTGACAAGGTATATGAAGGGCCGTTCGCGCCATAAACGCATCCTTTAAACGTTTTAACTTCTTAAACGTTTAAAAATTGTAAAGCTTTAAAAAGTTTAAACATTTAAACTTGAACCAACCAATCAGATGTTATGAACTGACATTTTCCTGTTAAAAAGCAAACGTTTCCAGTTGTAAATTCGCGACTTCAGACGTTTCCTGTCAAAAGAAAAATTCGGTCTGTTAAAGGTTTCCGGTTAAAAGGATAACGTTTCCGGTTGTGATCGTCGAATCAGATTTTTTATTTGGGCCGCGTGTATTCCAACATCTAAACCAACACGTGCAAATCTCCACTGGCAAACGTTTCCGGTATGTAGTGTGTTTTAACCAATGAAAGCCGTTCTTACAAATTAGGTTTTGGAGAATATCTTTGGCACCGCGACAATTTGCGCAGGACATGATGCACGGTGGGCATGAGGAATACAATATGCACGAATATTTGTAAGGGTTATTTTGATTGGTTCAAACAGACTACATAGCGGAAACGTTTTGCCAGTGGACACGTGTTGATGTTGAGGTTTGAACATACGCGGCAGCAATAAAAAAAATCTGACTAACCGATCACAACCGGTAACGATTTCCCTTAAACCGGAAACGTTTAAAAGTCTCGAATATTACTACTGGAAACGTTTGCCTTTTGATAGGAAACATCTAAAGTATTGGACGTTACAACAGCAAACGTTTGCTTTTGGACAGAAAAGGTCTTCCAAATGTCAATTCATGACATCTGATTGGTTGGTGAAATTTAAACGTTTAAATTTATTAAAGGTTTGGATTTATGGCACGAACGGCCCTACTTAAAAGGTACCGACATAATGAAGTTGAACATACCAAAGAAAGGCAGTCCTAGGATAAAAGTAACTCCGAAAATGGAAGCCGAAATATAGAATATTATATCACAATGACTTCCATTTTCGGAGTTACTTTTGTCGTAGTTTATGTGAAATTGATCTGTGGGAACAATGAAAGGTAGTCCTATAATGAGGAGAGTTGCACATGTTACGCTAACCATGTGCTACCCAATTAATTTCCGTCCAATTAGACACTACAGTAGGTGCTCATCCAACCTTGACTCAACCAAAATAGCTGAATTTTGCTCTTTATCTTGATACATAATTCCTCCAATACGTCAGTTCGGGATTCCAGATGAACACCATGACCACCATGTTAATTTAACCAGCATAAAGAAAGCAATATGATACCTTCTTTAACATGGTATTGTTGGTGTTGCGTTGAAACTGCAAACTGACCTGTTGAGAATTCGATGGAAAAAAGGGCCAGTGGAATGAAGTCTAGGCCTAAATACCCACAGGGGATTAAAGTCAGTTTGTACAGAACATACATGTACCTAGGGGTAAATAAGAGAGATTATACCTAGGGGTAAATAGAGATTGATTTAGTGTTATGAGTGAGGAGGGCTGGACATCAAGGTTGATGATGGTTATGTCACAAGTTAGAATAAGACAAGACATGTATTACACTTTCTGGATATCCCACAGGTTGACTGGTGGAATACAAGATAGGAAAAGATTATAAGATATGTTACAGCTTGCTCTTGTGAGAAAAGCAAACAGTGGCCTGCAAAGGTGATAATGAGACAATGGTGGCCAGATTGGCTGCTATGGTAGAGCATCTCTCACATATACACCTAACCAGCTAAACTGTATAATTTTCTCAGCAGAGTCCAAGCTTTGGTAAAGTGACGATACCAGTCTGCCATACTTTAGAGCGTATTAATCTCATATTTTGTGGGAAAACAATGAACAGCGTAATATTTAATGCAGATAAGGGATCAAATATATGCCAAGTGACTATTAGTGACTAAATATAGACATACAAAAGCCTTTCAACTACTAAGGATCCCCAAAACTCATCTCTGTGGAACTACTTTCATGCAGCGTAAGGCTATCCCGTGAGTCGGTTTGCACTTTTGTCCATTTCCCTACAGCATTCTAAAGAGCCTCTGGCTAACGGCAGATCTCAAAAACGAGCTGCAGACCATAAGAGTCAATCCCCCAGTCGATTTTACGAGGGAGTGAAAATTGAACAGCCGCTCTAGTGTTCTCACTCAAGGTTGAGCCCAAGACTACAGGGGCGGGGGGGGGGGGAGGGGCGTTCTGGGGGTTTGAATATCAACAGTATAGTAAACATTATGTATCATGCAGAATCGACAAAAGCACGTTGTTTGTCGACCAATGTAAGAAGTTATCAGATCGATATCTACAGTGCTGATAACTGCTTAGCTATCAGATAAAGTGATTTTCAACTTCATTTCAATGAGGGATTTGCACAATAAGCAGTGAATACAACGGAAACTGTACAAATTATAGGCTTTGATTGATCCACTGAGACAGGAAGGTGTGAAATGGACTAAACGGTTCGAAGTGATAATCATGACAGCTTGTTGTGCATGTTACCCATTAACAATTGTGCGATTATCGTCACAAATTATTACTTGATCAAGTAATGGTTACCATCCTGTCCGGAAACGACCCCTTTTAACACACCATAATCATAATCCGCGGCCTGCCTTTATCTCATATCTCTTTGACGCTAACGCAAAGTTTTGGTTAAACTGTACATATCGATGATGATTCTATTGCTCAATTAGTTTTTGCGTTTATTCTGCCAATGCCTAACAATATATGCATCGCTTCTATTGTTCATGAATTTGTAAATAAGCATGGCTTCGCTTCCCATGTTGTCCACCATTTCCAATATAAGCCGACGCGATATTACTTCAAAACAAACTTCCATTACGATAAATTGCGCATCGTGGCTTAAACACATATATATATATGTTAATATACAGTAAATAAATGCAGCGAAACTAATAGATATGCATGACCTACCTATGTTAATGGAGGTTCTTTTAATAAACGTATGTAATATATACTCATGAGCTTAGTGTTTCGATTCATATTTCTCATCCCGCAACTGATTTACGCATTTTCCAGTGGACTTAAATCGTATCCGCAATTTAATACAGTTAACATACTGTATTATGTATCCATACTCCAATCGATAAGAGCTTGGAGGGATTCAAGCGTACAAGGCATTTAACCCAGGCACCATAATTAGCCAATCAACCAACGCAGATTCAGCCAATCAGGAACGCGCAGCTATAACCTATCAACGATAACTCCTTTGTCTCCGTCCACCTATCAAATGTTACCTGTTTAGGCCAGACGCTAACATATTGAGAATATACAGTCAGTTATTCCTGCGACCTTGATTGAGAAGATTAGTATCCTGATAGACTACAACAAACGCCGTATATCAACTGATTCGTTCTAACTCATTAGAGATAGAACGAAAACAAGAGGCTTCTCTAGTAAACAGAGAAAACGCTACAAGAAGTCCTGCGATCTTGATTGAGAAGATTAGTATCCTGATAGACTACAACAAACGCCGTATATCAACTGATTCGTTTTAACTCATTAGAGACAGAATGAAAACAAGACGCTTCTCTAGTAAACAGAGAAAACGCTACAAGAAGTCCAGCGACCTTGATTGAAACGATTAGTATCCTGATAGACTACAACAAAGACCGTATATCAACTGATTCGTTCTAACTCATTAGAGACAGAATGAAAAGAAGACGCTTCTCTAGTAAAGAGAGAAAACGCTACAAGAAGCAGAGACATATTAATTATGTCAATACATTTCTACGTAAATCTCACCTCTCGAGACTGGCAATAGCCAAGACATATATTAGAAATATCTCAAGTCTGATGTTAACAGATAATGATATTATTCTGCTATCCCGGGGATTATCATTCATTCCGACGACTACCATAAGAGAACGTGATATTGGAACAGATTTCGGGTTATATTCCCGAAAGATTTCGAAACACTGGCTCTGAGGTACATTAGTACACATCTATGAAGATGCGCTAGCATACTCATATATACGTACAACTCCGGCTACTGTAGGGTCAGAACACCCCGAGAAAGTGGGTGTGTATATGAACATCGCTTCACACACAGATTGAGAGTGAACTATGATATCAGGGAGGGCTAACATGAAAAGACCAATGTAAATGTGCTTTTTGTGATTTCCTTAATAAAATATATCATACATATATTTTGTGTTAATGTTCTTATTGTGTACCTCAGCCAAGAGCCATTACTGGGTGGTACGAACACCACTAATTCTCACTAAAAAAGGTGCAAATTAACACCTTTTGAAGGTGTAATTCTCACGAAATGGGTGTGTTTTAACACCCCTGGAAGATGGAATCGTCTCCAGAAGGTGTATTTTAGCACCTCTAGAAGGTTTAATTTTGGCCAAAAGGTGTAAATAAACACCCAAGAGGGCGTAATCTCGGTCAAAAGGTGTAAATTAACACCAATGAAAGGTGTAATTCTTACTAATAAGGTGTGATTTAACACCCCTGGAAGATGGAATGATCACCAGAAGGTGTATTTTAGCACCCCTAGATGATCCAAATTTGCCCAAAAGGTGTGAATGAACACCCAAAGAAGGTGTAATTCTGTTGAAAAGGTGTAAATTAACACCACTGAAAGGTTTAGTTGTGGTCAAAAGGTGTAAATACACACCCATGGGATGCTGGGTTCCCCCCAAAATATGGTTATAAATTTGTCTGGAAGGTGCAAATTTTATTCAGAAGGTGTGAATGAACACCCATGGAAGGTGTAATGTGAGCAAAAAAGGTGTAACTTAACACCTTTTCGAGAAGGTGTAAATTTACACCTTTCGGAGAAGGTGTTAATTCACACCCAAAAGGGTGTTAGCCCTGGGACAAGCCATTGGTGTAATTTACACCTTCTGGGCTAAGTGTGTAATTGCTCGTTCGGAATATGTGGCAACACTCTGTCTGAAACTGCAGGGTACCTAGAAGTGCATGGCATTCGAATGACAGATTACATGGAAATTTTATTCGAAACGGCAACATGCAAAGATGTAACGAATATGTAAAATTTGCCTTGTGTTTCATCTGCATCAATTTCAACCACGTTATCACATAACAATGTACATGATGTGGTAGTGGCTGATTATCGTGGGTGATTTCAGCCTGTCAATACGCCAGCATCCTTTTCCACCACCAATATGTTGCTTTTAATGTGGTAATAACACTGTACAA
The DNA here is from genome assembly GCA_036873755.1 of Hanleya hanleyi. Taxonomy (NCBI): domain Eukaryota; kingdom Metazoa; phylum Mollusca; class Polyplacophora; order Lepidopleurida; family Hanleyidae; genus Hanleya; species Hanleya hanleyi. The sequence goes on from JAVTVY010012741.1 coordinate 5,403, forward strand.
GTACTACAAATGATGTCTGAATGGTGCTCTAAGATACATTTATTCTCTGACTTGAGCATGTGCTATTGCTCCATGTAGGATGGTGACGCAACCATTTGCAAAGTGCCCGTTAGTCTCATTAGCGGTGTAATATGTGTTATCATAACATCACAACATGTGTTATTTTGCAATTATTGTTTTAATTGAGTAAATATGCCAGCTATAGTAACCAAGATCTAATAGGGTACCAGTATCGAATTATTAAAAGCAATACTGAGAAGAGATACGAGTGAATTAGTAAATTAAGGGCCTTCGAATTTAATATTCATAATTTTATACCTTTGAATTCAACATTCTTAGAATGTTCAATTTATCGATAATGCACGGGCTATCCTCAATCCTCCACTTCCTGCCATAAAAAAAATCAAGACAATAACATAAATTGGGGCAATAGTAGTGTATTTACCCTTCATCGAGGAAGGAGGAATTGGACAGGGAAACAGTGCAAGAGAACATTCACCTCTAGTTTACACTAGCCTTGCGCTACTATGACCGAAGATTTTTTTAATATAACGTAATATGTTACGGCTAGACGACACTCGATATAGAGAGAAATACCTCAAACTAGAGACTAGAGCAAAACCACATGTACGTAAGAACTTGATAGATCTCATCAGTAACGGTTCACACAGGTAGAGGGGTGGGGGAGAAATTGGGAAAGGAAACAGGTTAATAATGAGCCCAGAATGAGTGTCAGTTCGGCAGGAGAATAGTTATTTTTCTTTGACCATTTTTCTACCAACATATTTTACCATATCCATCTGATGAATTTCGAGTAATTCAGCGGAGAGCTTTCGGTTTTTGAAACCGCTAAACGGGTATATTGGCTTGATATTTTCGGTTCTATTAAAGCAAAACATACGGATATGAAGGATAAATTTAGCGGTTGGTGGGAATTGTGGATTTAATTGTAAATAATTAGGAAAATTTGGCAGAATTTTCCGGGTTGATTAGAGTGAAGTCCGTGCGGGACAGTTTTGGTTTCAATTTCCAAACTATGGTATAGAAGGTAGAATATTATACTATCGGTTGGGATAGAATAGAAAACACCGGAATAAAACTCTGGATTAGGAGCGACTTCGGTGTGGTGCATTTTGTGGTATTAAACCTGATTATTTGGGGTATATTTTTATAAGAGTAAACCGGTTTACTCGATGTAAACAAATTTGGAAATCTAGTCAGGTATTACAAGAGTAGTTTCCCTTGGTCTGGGAGACGATTCGCCAGGCTTCCTGTTGTCCACTGAGTACCAGACTTTAATTCTAAATTAATTATTTTTTTTTTCTTCTCAATATTCGGCTGTTATTTTGTTTTCTAAATTTATAGTGTAGTTAGGGATTAGAAAATTTTGAGTTAATATAAAGATATAGTATAGAGCTGGTCTCAGTGGATCCCTCCGGTTGAAAATTGTCTTTTACTTTGATATGCTGGATATATAGGCATTACCTAGTTTTTATGATTTAAAGTATTGTGGTGTGAAATCATGTCATATATCATTTCATAACAAAACATTCATCAGTCATTGAGTGTTATCAGTTGTGTTGCTTTCTGTGTTACGTGTTAATGTGTATGTATGCAAGGTTGTGATTTTGTGATTTGATTGACAACATAATAGTTACAATAGAGTTAAGCCCTCAATTAAATACTTTTTACACTAGAATCCACACAAAGAGTCAACATTTAATTTAAATCTGATACTGCTAGTAGGCATAAATGTTTGAAGAATTTGCAAATATTGTTATAGTAATTAGCCATTACCTTTATAGTAATAGCCAGGGATTCTAATTCAAATCTTTTGACCTTATTATACTGAACGGAGTTTCTATTAAATAACTTTGAGGGGTTTGAATAGATTGAAAATTATTTATAATATAACTCTAGTGGCAGAGTGGGAGTTATCTTGAAGAATTAATGAGAGAGTACTGGTTCCCTGACTGAAAGATCTTCAGGTTGCAAATTGGCTCATTAATTTAGTGATAGGTCGGTTTCTGATAAAGGATCCTGTCGGATTCTGACTTTGGCTGGGCTGGGTGGTGCTTAGTTGGTTCGTCGTGATATAGCTGAAATATTGTTGAAAGCGACGTTAAAAGCTATTCACTCACTCACTATTGACTCCTCGATTTAGTCCAATTTAAAAATCAATTTGCTAATTAGGGTGTATTCTCCTAAACACAAGAGATAATAATAGAATTCATGTATTGGGAGTATTTCAACGACTTAACTTTGGCTTTTTAATTATAATTAGCAATTTAAATATTTTTTTTTTCTTCGGTCGGTATTTTCCAATTTGGATTGGTGAGCGATTGAGGTGGACTGATTCATACTGGTTCTACTGGTTGGTGAGTGCCAGTTAGTGATTTAGTCCTCGGTCGGTATTTCTCAGTTTGCATTTGTTAACTGATTGAGATGAACTGATGCATGCTGGTTCTACTGTTAGTAAGTGCCAGTTAGTGACATTAGTCCGCGGTCGGTATTTTCCAATTTGGATTGGTAAGTGATTGAAGTGAACCGATTCATACTGGTTCTACTGGTTAGTAAGTGCCAGTTAGTGATATTAGTCCTCGGTCGGTATTTCCCAGTTTGCATTTGGTAACTGATTGAGGTGAACTGATTCATACTGGTTCTACTGGTTAGTAAGTGCCAGTTAGTGATATTAATCCTCGGTCGGTATTTCCCAGTTTGCATTTGATAACTGATTGAGGTGATTCATACTGGTTCTACTGGTTGATAAGTGCCAGTTACGTGACGTTGGTTATTTTGTTTTTGTTTTTTTTTCATTTTTTTTTTTATTTTTTACTCTCCATCTCCGATCGGTATTTTCCAAATTGTTTGGAGAGGGAAGTTAACTGACGCGCGCTGGTTCTACGGGTTGGTGAGTGCCGGTTGACATTGCTTTCTCATTTTGTTTTTCTTTCCCCCCTCCCGTTCAGTCGGTATTTCCCACATTGTTTGGATTAAAGCGGGCTGATGCACTGTGGTTATACTAGTTGGTAATTGCCAGAGTGGTGGATAGTGAATTAATGATTTGAATTTCTGCAGTTGCCTGGTTGGTTAGTGGTTGATATATTGTTGGTTGGATAGGACCTTTACGGTTTCACGTGATATAGTGGAGAATATTGGTTATAGTTTCCGTTGGCTTGTCTGCTCACTTCAATTCTTGACATGGCAGATAATGAGATAGGGCTATTGAATGTAGCAATAGCTACAAGTGAGGAATTGATTCAATTGGAAGGTATTGGTGCAGCTAGGACTAATGCATTAGTAACTCTCCAAAGACCAGATGAATTGATTCCATTTGATGAATTTCTGCAAGTAACAAAGTTTACAAAGTAATATGCCTTTGAGTTGTTGTTACATGGAACCATAACTGGGGTAGAGATGCGGGGAAGTACACTCATGGAGTATCAATTAAAGCTTCAAGAAGGTCACCTACATGAGTTGCAAAAGGAATTTGTGGAAAATCGTGTGTTCTTGGAGAGTCAATTGGCCACCAAGGACCGCGAGATACAGAAATTCATTAATGATTTTTCTAGTAGGAATGATCAATTGGAAGAAGTCTTTCAGCGTCTTCGGAATGAAGTAGAAACAGTAGTTGACCAGCATCAGCAATTGACTGATCGAGTACGTCAAATAGAGGAAAAGGTTGATACTCATGGGCGCCAATTGACCCAAGTGGATATTAAGGTTGAACAATTAGGTCAACAAGTAAACACGCAAGTAGGTGAAGTGGATGGTAAAGTAGGTCAAGTGAATGCCAAAGTAGGTGAAGTGGATGGTAAAGTAGGGCAAGTGAATGACAAAGTAGGTGAAGTGGATGGTAAAGTAGAACAACTAGGTTCAGATATAAGAATTGTTGTTGCATTATTAAGAAACCGACATGTAGGAGCATCAGAGAGTTCATTACAGGTAACCTCTGAACGGACAAGGGACGCTCGTCAGGCGGACCTAGTAGATAATGCTGATGACACACCTCAACAGTTAACTGGAAGGGGTAGGGAAGAGGCTCCAAATCGGTTGAATGCAGTTCCGGTTACGGTAACGGCATCGCCTGCACCAGTGAATGCATTCCATGCTCGGTTGAACGCAGTTTCGGTTCAGTCGAGTGATCACCATGTTCACGTGAATGTACCATCTGCACCAGTGAATGCTCCACGTACAGGAGTGGAATTAAATCCATTAAATAACACATTTTCTGTTGGCGAGGCTGTTCAGCAAGAACCAAGGCAGGAGTCGGTTCAGCAACATGCCGATGAGGGAATATTGGAGGATACTACTGTTCCTACGGCTGTGCTGGACAACTCTCAGACTAGATTTATGGATGGACTGATGAGCGTAATGCCATCGAATCGCGTTTATGGTCATGGCAATCCCCCAGGTATTCGGGGACCAGTTCGTAATTCTGGGTTGCCAACTTCCGTTCATACGGGTCCATCTCGAAGGACGGAGATTGGTAGTCAAGAAGTGGGTACACAGGCCGTTCGATCGATAGGTGTGCATCAGAATGCAAGGACTTCGACTCATGCTAGATGTGATACAGATGCGGCCAGTCGGTATACCTTACCTCCACCACTTAGTCATATGGGAGTGAGGTACGATTCTCAACCGCAACCCCCTGCGGTAATCAATAACCATGTAATCCAAGCCCCTGCGCTAGCGGCAACGGATGATGTACCATCAGAAGCAGAAGCTGATAGATGATAGTGGATGTAATAGTGGATCAGGTTACTCCCGCGCATCGAGATCTCCGAGGACTGGTAGGCCGAATAGGGGGTATCGTAGGCGTAGCCGTAGTCCACATTTACCAAAGACCTTGGTGTTTTCTGGAGTGAAAGATATTTGGATTCCATTTCGAATTAAATTCGAATTGGAATCCAAAATTAGGGCATGGGATAAGAAGAAAGCTCTCCGAAAACTTTTAGAGTGTATGCATGGAAAAGCCATCGAGTATTTCCATGTACAATCTGAAAGAGATAAGGGAGACTTGGACAGATTAATGGAGAATTTAGAAAAGCGATACGGTATTCGCGAACCTCCGCAAGCAACTAGACGGCGGTTACAGGTTGAGGAACGGGTCCTGATGAGACACTCGAGGATTTTGCAGAAAAATGCAACTATTTGGCATTGAATGCTTATCCCGATGCTCTAGAGAGTGTGATTCAAACTGTTTGTGTGGAGCATTTTTCGCGAGGGTGCCGAGAGCGACAGGCAGTTGCCTTTGCAATGGAGAAGGAACCTCAAACAATTCATGATGCTTTGAAGTATGTCACTCTTTCCTTGCACAATCACAAGTCATTGGCTGTGAAATCTGTTCGGGCTGTGGGCTTGGATCAGAGTACAGAGCCCATGATATGGGCCACTGGTAAGGGTGGGGAGGATACGGAGAAGCAGTTAAGTGAGGAGTTAAGGACAATTATAAAGACATTTATTGGGGAGTGCATCCAGGGGAAAGTGAAGGAGTCTCTCCAGAATTCAAGGACCCCGACTGCTATTACTTGCTACACGTGTGGGAAAGTTGGACATAAGAGTTCTCAGTGTGCACAGTCAACGAGAAACGCGAGATTTCAATTACGGTGTTACAACTGTGATGTGGTCGGTCACATAAGCCGTACTTGTCCAACTAGATACTCGCCGAGTCCTTTAAACGCCCAAGGGCTGGGAACGGTGACCGGTTTTCAGCCCCAAGCGTAAGTCGCCGTGGCCAGAGGAAATGGGGAGGCTCTATGTCAGAGAGAGATGTTTCGGAGACTCCAGCTGTGGCGATCCGGGATATTGCTCTCTCTCGTTCTCCTGGTTGGACTATGACAATCCCAGTGCAAGTTGGTTCAACGCCAGTCACGGCAGTGGTCGATACAGCTGCACAGGCCACAGTGATGAGTTATGAATTATACTCTAAACTGGGGTTACAAGGGTTGTCGTCATCTCCTGTTCGGTTAACTGGGGCGTTCCAGGGCTCCTCTAGTATGGGAATGCTGGTTAGGCAGGTACCAATGTCAGTACTAGATTTTCATTGTACCTGGGACGTCGTGGTTGCTCCATTAGTTGATGACCTTCTCTTAGGATTTGACTTTCTGTCTGCCAATAACTGTATTGTGGACTTCAATAAGAATGTCTTAGTTATCGGAGACAGGAAGGTGTCCGCGACATGGGGAAGGGAAACCACTGTCAATTAGTAGAGTTACGCTGCTGAAACTGTTACTATTCCACCGCTCACCTCCCAGTTGGTTCAGGGGGTGATGCATGGTTTCACGCCAGTAGATTACGTCTTGGAGCCTGTGATTGACCAGTCAGTTATAATGGTGCCCAAGATGGCAATTCGGGGTGCTTCAAGGGTCCCGATTTGCCTGCGTAATCCCTCTACAAGTGAGGTGACAATATCTAGTGGAGCATGGATCGGGACAACGCTGGAACTGGACGGGGTGTACATCGACCCGAGCACAGACACTGTTGCCAAAGTAAATAGTGCTCCTATGACAGATTCCCTACCAGAACATCTGGTACCCTTGTACAAGGCATCCTGTGAGGGATTAACAGAGGAACAAGCAGTGAAAGTGAAAGAGATCCTGGTGGAGTATCAAGACCGTTTCTCCACAGGTGACCTAGATCTAGGTCATTTCACTGACACTGTACATCACATTGAGACCACGGACGCTCGTCCTGTCCGTCAGCGGTTGAGACGGACGCCTCGCGGATTTGAAGGGGAGGAGGGAAGACATCTGCAGGCGATGTTGGATGTAGGCGTCATCCAACCTTCCAAATCAGATTGGGCTTCCGCCCCGGTTTTGATCAGGAAGAAGGACGGGTCAGTGAGATACTGCATTGATTTTAGAGCGCTGAATGATATTACGGTAAAAGACGCCTTCCCATTGCCGTTAATTGACGACTGTTTGGATGCGCTAGATGGGGCCGAGTATTTTTGCACGCTAGACCTGGCGGCGGGGTACTGGCAGATCTCGATCGACCCAGCTGATCGCCATAAGACCGCGTTCATCACCAAGTATGGGCTTTTCGAGCATGTCCGGATGGCATTCGGCCTTTGCAATGCTCCGGCCACTTTTCAACGAGCAATGCAGACTGTGCTTCGTGGCGTGACCTGGAAGGAAGTGCTCGCCTACCTGGATGATGTGGTGGTGGTGGGTCGGACTTTTGATCGAGTATTGGCAAATCTCCGTCTTGTGTTACAGCGCTTCCGGGATCATAACCTGAAGCTGAAACCGAAGAAGTGTTCTTTGTTTCGACGAGAGGTAGAATTTCTCGGAAAAACAGTCAGCAGGGCAGGAATTGCAGTTACAGACAGCAACATCAGTGCCGTGCATGCATGGCCGGTGCCTACAGACCGTACAGAACTCCAGGCATTTCTGGGGTTTGTAAACTATCATCGTGATTTTGTAGCCAATTTTGCAAAGATAGCGGGGTGCCTGTATGAGTTGACGAAGCCCAAGGCTCATTTCAGCTGGGAGGGCCGACATCAACAGGCATTCGAGGGACTTAAGGAGGCCGTGATTGGGGCGCCTGTCTTGGTCATCCCTACGGTGGCTGATCCGTTCATCTTGGACACCGATGAAACGATACCGCAATAGGAGCAGAACTGGTGCAGGTTCAGAGTGGTGTTGAGCGCACGATAGCATACGCCAGTCGAAATCTGGCCCCAACGCAGCGCTGGTATTGTACGACCCGTAAAGAACTTTTAGCGGTCGTAACTTTTACCCGGACTTTTAGGCACTATTTGCTGGGTAAGCCTTTCCTGATTCGTACGGACCACAATAGCTTGGTATGGCTGACCCGGTTCCGCCAGATTGAAGGCCAGTTGGCTAGATGGCTGGAGGAACTCAGTCAGTACGGCATGACCATCCAGCACAGGGCTGGGGTTGCTCATGGGAATGCCGATGGATTGTCGCGTATCCCAGACTGCTTACCCGCATGTAACTGCTATGTGACGGGAAGCCAACCAGAATTCCTTCCTTGTGGGGGATGTAAATTCTGTCTGAGAGCCCATAACCAGTGGGGTCGTTTCACAGAGGATGTGGATGATGTGATCCCTTTGGCCACCACTGGTACAGCAGCAATTGCGGTACGGGCTTTGTTCATCGATCTGGATGACCAGGCTGACCCAGATCCAGATCCTGGGTCGCTGGACGTCATCTCTGAATTATTCTGCCCATCTGAAATGAGGGAGAAACAGTTGAAGGACGTACAACTTCGTCCCGTGATTGATCATGTGGAAAGCGGACAAACCCCATCACAACTATTTATGTGCAGTCCAGTGACAAAGCATTTGTGGCTATGTCGTTCATGCCTGAGACTGAAAGATGGAGTTTTGTATTATCAGTGGGACTATGGAGTGACTTCCAAGCTGAAGTTAGTAGTACCGTCAGAGCTACGTTCTGAAGTGTTGCGCTTAGTGCATGACACAAAGACTGGGGGTCATTTGGGCCGCGATAAGACGTTGGCTTTGACAAAACGTTCTTTCTCTTGGCCTAATTTGACTCGGGACGTAGAGCTGTATGTTCGGACATGTGCTACTTGCAATACCAACAAGAAACCGAAAGTGAACCCTAAAGGGGCATTGGGCTCTTTCCATGCAGGAGCACCAACGGAGCGTGTCCATCTGGACATCTTGAGCCCGCTGGTGACTTCAGAAGGGGGAAATCGCTACATCCTAATGATGATTGACCAGTTTACTAAATGGCTGGAGACTTGCCCCCTTCCTGAGCAATCGGCGGAAAGTGTCGCGAAGGCATTTCTTGAGGGGTTCATAAAACGGTTTGGGGTACCGTTGCAAGTGCATACCGATCAAGGCAGGAACTTTGTCGGTAACCTGTTCTCTGAATTTTGCAAGGTTTTTGAAGTCACGAAATCTCGCACTACCCCTTACCGCCCCTGTTCCAATGGTCAGGTGGAACGGTATAATCGTCTTTTGCTCCAGGTGATTCGCTGTTACCTGGAGAATAGGCAGATGGACTGGGATAAACACCTCCCATTAATCGGAATGGCTATTCGGTCTATGCCGAATCGCGATACCGGTTTCTCTCCCAACATGTTGATGTTGGGGAGGGAAGTCATTCTGCCAGTGGACATTCTATTGGGAGTAGCAGAGGTTAACTTGCAAAAGGTCACGGGGGATGCTTACTTAGTAGACCTCTTGAAACATATGGAGGAAGTGCATCGCCTGGCCCGAGAACAGATCGGGATTACTCAAAGTAGACAAAAGCGTACCTATGATCTGAAAATCCAATCCCGGACCTATGAGGTGGGGGACTTGGTTTATCGTAGGGACTTGGCCGTCAAAGTTGGACAAAGCAAGAAATTGCGACCGATCTTTGCGGGCTCTTTTGTCGTGAGTAAGGTGTTATCCCCATGTCTGTACCGGGTGGAGAGCAGGAGGAATTTCCATGTGAGGCATCATGATGTATTACGTCAATGCCAGGACAGGGACATCCCTCTATGGGTACGACGGAGACGTCATGCTTTACTGAGTTTAGCTAGGGCGTCCGACGCGGGAAAGTCTGGATCAGGACGAGTACCAAGTTCAGAATCCGTGAAGCTTTCTTCGGGGGAATTCACCGCTGACAAGGGAAAGTCTGGACAAGGACGAGTACCAGATCGGGAATCAGTGGAGTCTTCCCCTGGGGAGGGCGCACAACCTGTTCTGCATGCCCCTTGTGTTGTAGGGGATCCCGTTCCTCTCGGTTTGACAGACGAAGTTCCGGATTGGAACTTGGACTTGTTGTTCGCGGAACCGCGAGAAGCTAAGAAACCGCGACAAGGTGCACGAGGCTACTTCTTCGGTTCAACCGATAATAGAACCTCGTGTTATATGAGGGGGTCGGAAGGTTCGCAAACCCCAGTTTTTGTCAGCATGTGACTGCTCCTAGATGGTGACGGCCCACAGGCTGTATCCGGAAGACCCCTGTCTTCGTCCCGCAGTCACCCGGCAAACTATAATGATGGGTTTTGATATGGCTTGCGGGACGGAGCCAGGGGAATATTTGTTGAGTCCCCCGACCTCGGTTGATGCTCTGATGGACTGGCGAATACTGGCCAGATTACTGGCCATTCTGCCAGTCCATCTAAGGGAGGAGTTCCAGCGACTAGAAAGGCCAATGGACTCCTCGGGTCTGGACAACCCTTTATGGGTTGCTCAGGCCCATCCGCCTCCGAGGTTGGTGGACTCCCATTGCCATCTGGATGTCGTCCTCGGTCGTCTCCATGGTAGGTATACCTTGGAGGCCATCGGGGACGAGGTTGGGACAGTACATCTGTTACGAACTCCAGTGGTAATGCAGCATGTGGTGTGCAACCTTGTCTTCCCGGGGGGCTGGAAATCCAAATCCATGACCACGCTCCTCGGGGACCCAAGGGTGCACACCACTTATGGACTTCACCCCCACCAGGCCAGCCGTCCTGTGGACCAGGGAACGAAGGATAGGCTTCGGCAATTCCTGCGGTCCCCAGGATGTGTTGGTCTGGGGGAGGTCGGTCTAGATTATGAGGACCATGAGTCTGCCGTGGAGCGCCGGTGTCAGGCTAACTTCTTGAAGGAAACCCTGCCACTGGCGCTCCAGCTGAACCTCCCGGTCGTCATCCATTGCCGGGAAAATACCCGGAGGGGTGGCTGCCGGGACGGAGAAGGGCAGACCATGGCCCTCAATGACCTCTTGGGGATCCTGGGGGAGACACTGCCGGCAACGCACCCGGTCCATGTACATTGCTTCCTGGGGAGCCCTGTTGCCCTCGAGTCTTGGCTTGGGCGCTTCCCAAATGTAATATTTGGGGTGAGCGCCCGTGCTATGAACTGCGGGGACACCAGGGCTGCTGTTCAGGGCCTGGCCATGGATCGGTTTCTGGTGGAATCGGACGCGCCGTACCAGTCTCCTCCAGGGTTTCCACGCATCAACACCCCCTGGGGTGTTTGGCCCGTTGTCCAATGGATTGCCGGGGTGAAAAATTTACCACCCCGGCTGGTCGCGGAGATAACCCGGCGGAACGCCTGCCGATTCTATCACCTTCCGGCATAGGGCGTTACGCCGGGTGGTCTCCGGAAGACGGGCTTCACACTCCAGGGGAAATACAGAAATGGGATGGGTCTTGGGATGGGGGTCTTGGGCGGGGGGACGCTGGTAGGCGGTCTCCCCTCTGGGGCCTCACATCTATTTCTCAGGACTCACCCCAGGAGAAAACAGATGGGGGGGGGTGATTTTTGAAAATGGGGGCCTTTGGGAGAGAAAAAGCTGGTAGGCAGTTCTCCCTCTTAGGCCTCACATTGTTGTAAATATATTATAGATTGTTTTATTCACACACGCCGAGTACAAAAGAGGAGACACTTAGTGCCTGTTATGGGTATTGATATCAGCCTCAGCTTTACATAATAGCTGAAAACAAATCAGTGGGATTTACAGGAACTAAAGCTTTAAAGTTTCTCCCTTTTTTGTCGCCCTTCAGGATTACGTAGTCCTTTTTATTGATAGGTGCCAATTCTAGGCCTAAACATTTGAAAGGCCGTTGAAGGGTCTTAAAGAATTGGTGGGTTGGGTGACTTGTCGGCTCCGTGCTCAGCGTGTGTGGCTGGCTCCAGGCTAAATGGCTGGCGAGCCAGCTGAATTTTGGGAGGGAGGGGATAAGGCCGGTAGGCCTTGGGGTTCATATTTTAAGGTTAATTTTTATGGACAGCTCTTGGCTTTTCCACAGGGGCGGCTAGTAGGCATGCCCCGGTGGGGGGAGGGAATTAGGGGGCTAGCGGGGAATAGTGAAGTCAAAACCTGACGAGGTTGACTGAAAAGGTTAGGGTAGGGGGGTGTTAGGTAGCCTCGCGGTCTGCTAACAGACTGAAGTTGAGGTTTGGAAAGAAAGGAGTATTTCTCTGAATCTGTGAAATACAATTTTAGTGTGTTTGATAGAGTGCACCATTTTAAGTGCAGAGATAGGGAAGTTTTAGCATTAGTATTTTTTGAAGTTGGTATATTTTAAGGTGCATACCATGTTCAATGAAAATATTGGAAGTAATTGGAATGGCACCATCTTAAGGGCAGTATAATGCTAGGGTTATAGGGAAGTTTTAGTGTCAGCATTTTTGAAGCTGACATAGCTTATTTTTAGGTGCTGGAGTAATGGGAATTGCACCATTTTAAGTGTAGCATAAGGTTTGAGAATATCAGGGATTTTTTTGCAACATATTTTGAAGTTAGGGACAGTTAGGGTAGGGCTAGGGCTGGATACAAAAGAAGACGATAAAAAAGGCTGGAAGGCTGGAGAAAACCCACCCCAAAAATCAGGAGGGGGAAGGGTGTGGTAGTGGTTGGACTAGGTCCGCCGAGATCATGTTGAACCGGCGGATAAAACCGAAGAGTCCCGATCATCCTCGACCAATCAGAGGGGTGGAAAGGCTAAAAAGGGAAGATCGGGAAAAGTCAGAAAGCACGGACCGCAGTCAACCACACCCAGCCGTCCTGTAAAGAGGTACTACTCCGCCGGAGGGATTTGCAAGAGCTAATATACAGATAAGCCTGCCGCATCTTCTCCCGGACCGAGTCCTACTTCACATGTATGAGGTGATCAACTATATTTTGGTGGCCAATATTGAGATACAAGCATGTGTTTTATACTTTTCATTAAAATATGGCAGGAAAAAATATAAAATGTGTTGTTTTTTTATAATTTTTAGATTCAAATTTCGATTATAAGAAACCTCAAACCTTATGGTTCTCAATAGATAAAGTGCAGTTGTGCTCTGAATTATTGTTCGTGTGTTGCTCAGGGGTAACTTTACCCATTCCGAAGCTCATGTGACAATCGGTCAGAAAATGTGCGCATTGCCCCTCTACACATTAGACCAGATTATAGGTATGCAGGGAAAAGTGGTAACGACAACCCTATTTTATACTTCTGGCCAACTGGCTACCAGGTTGGCTACAAGCCCGTAACGCTAATCTACCACGTGTAGCTTATTCTTCAGCCTTACACGGTACAGGCATTCCAGGTTGAATAAATATACACTGTCTTTGAAATGCACCAGAATCATGAGCACTCTCGGTTGAGAAAGCAATCAGGCAACCAATACGCATTGTTGTCATTGATTTCCAAGGTAGATGATTGTTTGCATATGAATCACTACAATCCAGTCCAGTCCTTTGATAATTGTACACCGGTAAAAATATGTATTGGTGCCTAATAGATACTGTTTTTTTTATATCAAACTGAAATCGTGAGAGTAAATATCGTACGTTGACTGTACATTTATGTCAGCTAAAATGATACAGTGAAATGGAACTGAGGGTAAATCACCATTATTATATCATACTGTGAAGCAGCTAAGAATTGATCATTCGTGCTCGGGAAATAGAATTTGTTTTAGCTGCTGCACGAGTCACATTCGTTGAAGATGTTTGATTTACTTCTAAGTAAAGAATAATCGAAACTTCAGCAGAACAAGTTTTATTTGTTACTAATTAAATATTGGTTATTGCTGCCGACGGTTCGTGGATCCGTGAATGCTTTTATGTTTTCTTGAACAGGCAAATTTGATAACCAGTCATAAAAACTTGCTTGCATGTTTCACCAAAATCTGGGAGATAGTAACTCGTAAGTGTCAAGTCAATCTGAATCTGGCATTTAATTCTCCGATTTTGGTGAAACATGCACATTGGAACAGTAAGTCTGTGTTGAAACTCAAAGTATACACACCTTAAGCATGAATCAAGCATTGGAAAGTGCATACAAAGTTTGAAATATATGTATTAAGGCAGTGTGACGTCACTGGACCTAAATATGATTGCAACAGACCACCATAGAATACCATGCTTTATTTGCAGTTTACTCTGTGAAATAAAATCGTAAAAAAATTACAATAAATATTTTCCGACACTGTTCACAATGGTCTTTCATTTGATGGAAACTATACTTGAGGGTTTACGATCACTTTAATATTATCGCAATTGTAGCAAGAGTAGAGGGGACTATAGATGAATGTATGAGGGTTTGACATTTAAAACAGTGTTCGAAGAATCGAACGTTTCGTTGATGGAACGAAATTGTACGTCATGGAATCTTGGACATTCTTGAGTGTGTAGACCAACTCACTGGAGATAAACTGAGCATCGCATACCCCAACAGTTGAATTGGACTGTGCCAAGGTCGAATTCTTTATCCGTAAAAGAAGAGATCGAGGTTAGGCGCCCAAACATTTCATTTTCATTGGCAGTGTTGTATTGAATTGTTTTGTCGCCCTTCAGGATTACGTAGTCCTTTTTATTGATAGGTGCCAATTCTAGGCCTAAACATTTGAAAGGCCGTTGAAGGATCTTAAAGAATTGGTGGGTTGGGTGACTTGTCGGCTCCGTGCTCAGCGTGTGTGGCTGGCTCCAGGCTAAATGGCTGGCGAGCCAGCTCAATTTTGGGAGGGAGGGGATAAGGCCGGTAGGCTTTGGGGTTCATATTTTAAGGTTAATTTTTATGGACAGCTCTTGGATTTTCCACAGGGGCGGCTAGTAGGCATGCCCCGGTGGGTGGGAAGTGAATTTGGGATAAGGCTGGTAGGCCTTGGGGTTCATATTTTAAGGTTAATTTTTATGGGTAGCTCTTGGATTTTCCACTGGGCCGGCTAGTAGGCATGCCCCGGTGGGGGGGGGGGAAGGAAATTTGGGGGCTAGCGGGGAATAGTGAAGTCAAAACCTGACGAGGTTGACTGAAAAGGTTAGGGTAGGGGGGTGTTAGGTAGCCTCGCGGTCTGCTAACAGACTGAAGTTGAGGTTTGGAAAGAAAGGAGTATTTCTCTGAATCTGTGAAATACAATGTTAGTGTGTTTGATAGAGTGCACCATTTTAAGTGCAGAGATTGGGAAGTTTTAGCATTAGTATTTTTTGAAGTTGGTATATTTTAAGGTGCATACCATGTTCAATGAAAATATTGGGAGTAATTGGAATGGCACCATCTTAAGGGCAGTATAATGCTAGGGTTATAGGGAAGTTTTAGTGTCAGCATTTTTGAAGCTGACATAGCTTATTTTTAGGTGCAGGCCATGCTAGGCAGAAATGCTGGAGTAATGGGAATTGCACCATTTTAAGTGTAGCATAAGGTTTGAGAATATCAGGGAGTTTTTAGCAACATATTTTGAAGTTAGGGACAGTTAGGGTAGGGCTAGGGCTGGATACAAAAGAAGACGATAAAAAAGGCTGGAAGGCTGGAGAAAACCCACCCCAAAAATCAGGAGGGGGAAGGGTGTGGTAGTGGTTGCACTAGGTATGCCGAGATCATGTTGAACCGGCGGATAAAACCGAAGAGTCCCGATCATCCTCGACCAATCAGAGGGCTGGAAAGGCTAAGAAGGGAAGATCGGGAAAAGTCAGAAAGCACGGACCCCAGTCAACCACACCCAGCCGTACTGTGAAGAGCTACTACTCCGCCGGAGGGATTTGCAAGAGCTAGGTCGATACTTGGTGTAAGAACGCATTGTTGAGACTTTTGTTGAGGCTTTTGTGCAGTTGAAAAGGGTCACGTCTAGACGCATTGTTGAGCTCAGACAGGCTTTTGTAGGCTTTGTCTTGTGCGTTCTTACACCAAGTATAAACCAAGAGCTAATATACAGGTAAGCCTGCCGCATCTTCTCCCGGACCGAATCCTACTTCACATGTATGAGGTGATCAACTCTATTTTGGTGGCCAATATTGAGATACAAGCATGTGTTTTATACTTTTCATTAAAATATGGCAGGAAAAAATATAAAATGTGTTTGTTTTTTTAATTTTTAGATTCAAATTTCGATTATAAGAAACCTCAAACCTTATGGTTCTCAATAGATAAAGTGCAATTGTGCTCTGAATTATTGTTCGAGTGTTGCTCAGGGGTAACTTTACCCATTCCGAAGCTCATGTGACAATCGGTCAGAAAATGTGTGCATTGCCTCCTCTACACATTAGACCAGATTACAGGTATGCAGGGAAAAGTGGTAACGACAACCCTATTTTCTACTTGTGGCCAACTCATTACCAGGTTGGCTACAAGCCCTTAACGCTAATCTACCACGTGTAGCTTATTCTTCAGTCTTACACGGTACAGGCATTCTAGGTTGAATAAATATACACTGTCTTTGAAATACATCAGAATCATGAGCACTCTAGGTTGAGAAAGCAGTCAGGCAACCAATACGCATTGTTCTCATTGATTTTCAAGGCAGATGATTGTTTGCATATGAATCACTACATTCCAGTCCAGTCCTTTGATACTTGTGCACCGGGTAAAATATGTATTGATGTCTAATGGTAGGCCTAATAGATACTGTTTTTTTTATATCAAACTTAAATCGTGAGAGTAAATATCGTACGTTGACTGTACATTTATGTCAGCTAAAATGACACAATGAAATGGAACCGAGG
The DNA here is from genome assembly GCA_036873755.1 of Hanleya hanleyi. Taxonomy (NCBI): domain Eukaryota; kingdom Metazoa; phylum Mollusca; class Polyplacophora; order Lepidopleurida; family Hanleyidae; genus Hanleya; species Hanleya hanleyi. Next base: position 21,806 of record JAVTVY010012741.1, read on the forward strand.
GTAAATCACCATTATTATATCATACTGCAAGCAGCTAAGAATTGATCGTTCGTGCTCGGGAAATAGAATTTGTTTTAGCTGCTGCACGAGTCACATTGTTTGAAGATGTTTGACTTACTTCTAAGTAAAGAATAATCGAAACTTCAGCAGAACAAGTTCTATTTGTTATTAATTAAATATTGGTTATTGCTGCCGACGGTTCGTGGATCCGTGAATGCTTTTATGTTTTCTTGAACAGGCAAATTTGATAACCAGTCATAAAAACTTGCTTGCATGGTTCACCAAAATCTGGGAGATGGTAACTCATAAGTACTAGTGTCAAGTCAATCTGAATCTTGCATTCAATTCTCCGATTTTGGTGAAACATGCACATTGGAACAGTAAGTCTGTGTTGAAACTCAAAGTATACACACCTTAAGCTTGAATCAAGTATTGGAAAGTGCAGACAGAGTTTGAAATATATGTATTTAGGCAGTGTGACGTCACTGGACCTGAATATGGTTGCAACAAACCACCATAGAATACCATGCTTTATTTGCAATTTACTCTGTGAAATAAAATCGTAAAAATTACAATAAATATTTTCCGACATTGTTCACAATGGTCTTTCATTTGATGGAAACTATACTTGAGTGTTTACGATCACTTTAATACTATAGCAATTGTAGCGAGAGTGGAGGGGACTATAGATGAAGGTATGAAGGTTTGACATTTAAAACAGCGTTAGAAGAATTGAACGTTTCGTTGATGGAACGAAATTGTACTTCATGGAATCTTGGACATTCTTGAGTGTAAGGACCAACTCACTGGAGATTAAACTGAGCATCGCGTTCGTCAACAGTTGAGTTGAATAAAGAAGATCGAATTCTTTATCCGCAAAAGACGACATAGAGGTTAGGCACCGAAACATTTCTTTTTCTTTGACAGAGTTGTATTATTTGACGTAAAAAGATGTGACAAACGTTTACTTCAATAAACTTTGAATGATCCCAAATAGAATATATCGTATACAACACTGTCAGAAGGATTGGGTCAAATTGATCAGATATTTTCGGGTATGGACGTGACGGACCCAAAATGTTTGGGTCAAATTTAATTTTGACCCAAACATTTAGGGTCCTTTTGACCCAACTATCTATTTTGGGTACGTCACGTCTATACCCAAAAATTCTGGCAGTGAATGCTGTGGTATTTGATCACGGACTTCTAACAGGATGTGTCTTATGTTTACAAATGCTTCCATATCTTCGAGACAATAATATTTTCAAAGATGTTTGGCATTTCAATATGTTGAAGTCACTATATACGTATTTTCTGATTTGTGCAGTACAGCCAATGTTATCCCTACCTGGCCTGGGAGTCATTATGGCCCCTCCACCAAACATTCTACCCCACCTCCGGAACGAATATGTTTCCAAAACGAGTTTCAAACGCGTTCATAAACGCGTTTCAAGTGAAACGAAAGGAAAGATAAATAAACATATCGATGATCAAACGCGCTTGCGAGGTATAAACGCGTTCTTTGAGAAGCAAACGAAACGAATGTTATTGAAACGCGTTCCAAACGCTAATAGAACGATATAATACGTGAAAACACCTGACACCGAACGCTTTCACCCCTGTACCAATCGGATCAAACAAATAAATAAATTACAAGATGAAATTTCTTTCTCAAGTTTAACGGTTGTTTCCATCGTGAAATTGATTAACAAGGCGACACAAGTAGACATATATCCACGTAATTTCCACACAGCTGACGCAGCTGACAGTATCACTCCCATTTTCCTTGTGGAAAAGTTTATAAACTTTAGGGTGCGGGCTTCGCCCTTGCCCTAAAATATAAACTTTTCCACACTAACCGTGTGTAAAAAAAGACATTGGGCACGCCTATGAAAATAGTATTTCTTAAACAGACAAAAACTTCTCATTCTTTTCCTCTTTCTCTCTGATGAAGGGGCGTCATCAGGCGTTCACGTCATTCCATATCATGCACGCACAACCCAAATATCGCGAATAGTGGAATTGGGTTGTGAGAGTTGGGTATTTTTGCAAGAGTTTGGGGTGAATATAGACGTTAAGGGCGTTCGCGAACCTCGATGGGCGGTACTGTGATCCACCGGTGGTGGCTATCTCTCAAGTGGTTTGGACGAGCGCTAAGGGTTTTTCCGGCGTACATACCGCAACCCTAAAGGGGATGTGACTATATCGGGTTAGACTGACCCACGATGACCTAAACACAACACACTATGATGCATGCCTGAGTGCGGGAGTCTGGTTTGGTCAAATCCAGATGTCTTTGACCCCTGAAGTTCTTGGTAGAGCATTGCAATTCGGGAGGGCATGTGCAGTCCATCCATCAGAGCCCGACTGCGACCGACCAGGCCCGCCGGTTTCATTATCCGAGCGACTCTGGTGTCAAAGAGCTTTAATAGGAACCATGCCCACTTCTATGGGGCAGTGTATAGTAGTGTACGTTTCACCCATCCATGTACGCACCTGGTCAACTGAACGCCCACATGCCCACCCTAGGGACTAGTGTATAGGGGTATATAGACATTACCCCAATGCTCACCCGTGAATGCTCTTTCTCTACTACCAACTCCGAGGACGCATGCGCATATCACCATTTAACCACCCAGTCTACAAGCGTCAAGTCGAAAAGTGGACACCCTGCACGGTCCAGTTGGATGCAGGATAGCGTGTCCTTGAACGAGTTCAAATGTAATATATTTCTTCATGGTGGCCATTTTCATTGGCGCCTGGAGTAGTTTTGTGTATTGTTGAGTGTTAAACGGTATTACGACACTGACAGAACGATTTAACATGCAGCCAAACTCAAGAGCAATATTCTGGATGAGTTTGTTGGTGGAATAGTTCGAAATCTTATATAAGTAGTATTTTCATGGTGGCCATTTCGTTAAACGCCATTTAACCGTCATTCCCTATTACTTCGCGGGTGATATACGAGCTTAATTAAATGAGCAGTCTCAAACTACCCAAATCAACCTTCAAATTTTGTTCTGCGAAAAATATTAATGCGACCAGAGAACCGTGACCCCAATATTAGAACATTGATTTGTTGAGAGCGGGTGTGTAAACTGCTTTTGTATTTTTGAATCATATGGGAAACAGTAAATGTATACTACATTTTGTATTTTGAGGAAAACGAATATCACTGAATACCATGAATTTTGTTACCAAATGGTTCAGATATACACAGAAGACACAGCTACCGAATATTTGGAGCTTGAAGAATGCATTAGCCAGTTATTGTCGCATAGAAGGAGGCTACTACAATGTTCAGTATCGATTTAACAGAGGAGTGTTTGATAAGAGATGGACAATACGGAGAAGGCTTATAGATCATGGAAATAAATATATCTGATAATTACATAAAAACAATTATATGTCTTGTCTCTACACCTGTGTATCCAAATATTATTGGATAATACTTTCTTGGTAATAATAATAATTGGATATAAATGTTACCCACTTTCTAAATGGTTTTAGCAAGAAATTATTATGCTGATACTAAATGGATATAAATGTGAACTACTTTCTAAATTAAGAAATAAAGACCGAGGAAGAGGTTTCAAATTTCCCAGATAAACACCAGTTAGCACGAGTCCAGCAGGCCGAGGATCCAAACTGCTGAACGAGTGCCAACTGGCGTTTTTCTGGGAAATTTGAAACCGACTTCCGAGATCTTTATTTCGATTCGGACATGTAGAATCGAATATTTATTACGGGATTCTATCAAATTAGCTGAAATATGTTAGCGTATGCCTTCCACATTGCTGACAACAATTTTTGATTGAGGCGTCACTTCTCAGCTGGTCAATGCGAGCATAGTTGCAAATTGCGGGAAAGTATCAATTACGCGCGCGCTCACCAAAGTTATCCCCGCTAACCGTCAACGTCACAACACTGCAGGCGTTCGCCGGTGTTTATCGGGAATTCAACATCACTTTTTATTATACCTCATATAAATTCGTAATGTGTTCATTGGTTGACAGCCTGTCACGTGTCATTCTACAAATCGTGATGTTCAGTGATGATGCAGTCATATCTTGCCTTATCGTTGAATAAATGTCGTGTACCACGGCAGAGCGTTGAACATGACAAATTATTCCACGGCGACATCTGGCGGACCAAAAGTTGCCTCCCATAGTGCGCGCGCCAACATACTCCCCCGAAACGAAGATTGATGTGTATCTTCGTCGAACTGATGTGTATACGTCGGCCCATTGGTGATAGAAATTAGTGAATGAGATTTGGTAATTGACTGAAATAAATTTAGCATCTTCTGATTCAAAAGGTACGTAAGATCACCGAGAACGTTACTCATTCAAATTATGCGATTGAGTCGACAAACAAGACGAGATCGAACAGTCTATCTTGACACGGCGATTTGAAATCAACAACGGTCGCGCAGTGTTAAAGGTCAACCCAAACGGAATTTTTTTTGGTCTAAAAATCCTTAAAAATCATAGTTCATACTTCACTTTGTATGAAAAAAATATTGAAAAAATTCTAATCTGATCAGAAACACACGTAATATGGGAGCAAAGTGGGCTTTTCCACACTTTCACAGCTGGGTTGATGACGTCACGCAGGGAAGTTGCCTGAGAAAAAACAGCGGATAACATGGAAAGCGAGTGCAGTCAGAGCTCCGGTTCAGATGTCGATTCGAGCGATATCAGCTGCTTAGATGGAAATATTTTTCGCCAAGAAGATGAAATAGACATAGAGGAGGATGATGACGGGCAAATTAACAGTTGTTTGCAGACCAACGGCGGAATTCAGCCCTATCAATTTGAGCCGTACGGCTCCGATTCTGACAGTGACAACCACTCTGACAACGTGGAACTCGACGACGACAGGATTCGGAGAGGTCGTTTGTTGAATACAGATTGGTATGCAACTTGACTGGAAACCTTATTATCGTCATCTATAAGACCAAATGTCCATATATTTCAAACTGTATTGAATGTAGAACGATTCTGTGATGTAACGAACGAGCACATCTGTGTTGTTATTGTTGTTACTGACCGAGGCAGCCTTTTCGAAGGGATAAACTCCGGGATTCGGCAGTATGGACAGTAAACTGTTGATAACTCTACTGATATACGTCCGACTTGAATTTTGTTTGTTTTCCCATAATCCCCATGAAATACCAATTTCAGAATTATATAGTTTGATAAAAAAACTTTGGACATTCATGGCGAAAAGTAAGCCGTGGTGAGTGGATCGGCATTCACATTTGCTCAATTTTCGACAAATTACCTCAATTAAATTGAAATCGAATGATATTCCCACAATCTCAAATGTCAAGGGATTATGAAAGTATAATTATCACTTCTGTATCTACAGCCATTCACTCCAATTGGTGTTTTTTATTTATTTACTTATCAAACGTATATATATTTATGAAAGATCATTTTATTATTATTATTAAATAGTATATAATTTAGATAATTTATTTGCGTGAAGTTTGTGCCAACATTTGGCTAAAAACGCATACATAGAATGAATAAAATTGAACATACAAATACAGACATTAAGACACATTGGAACAAATGGTTAAACGTGTATATATGAAATAGAGACTCATCCAGTCTAACCTGTAGGTGCTCAAGCAACAAATGCCACGCGAGAGCGAGCAGGGCATGTACAGCCGTCCCCCTGCCCGAGGCCTCGCTTGCAGGCTAGGTTCGTTCAGCCGATGTCCGTGATAGATTCTCCTTGTCCGATTTCTTTGCCGTCACATTCTGATTGTTCTTACGTTTGATAGTTGGAATAGCTGTTCTCTTTAGTTTTGGTTTGTACCCGAATTCAACTGCTACGCTGTAGATGTCCTCGAATGATGTCTTTCTGTCAAAATGTGCCGAGCAAATTATACGAGTACTGGCTCGGGCCCTCTTTCCACACTCTCGTGTTGCGTACAAATTTCGTCCAATTTGCAGCGATTTTCTCGTCTTTGGGCCACAAATGAATACTAACACCGTCATCTGTAGTAAAACTGCAACCTCCCACTACACAACGTCGCGGCATATTTAAAAAATGATGCCCCGATACTCCGAAAATCTCCAGAAATCAGCAGCTACATACGACTGTGGTATACGGCTTTAACATAGAGAATACAAGACGGCTTCCCTCCGTGACGTCACAGCTGGAATTGACAGGAGAGCGATTTTCACCTTTCAAACGGCAATATCTCGCCAACCAGACTGCACAAAATTATGAAAAAAATATCATTATTTTCAGAATCGAAAGGACTATTTTTTTATATTTTTGACCTCAGAGCGTTTGGGTTGACCTTTAAACACCATATGCTTATTTCACCGTACCATCCACATTCACATGATTATAAAGCCCAAATTTTATTCAAATATGACATTCGGTACACTGTAAAAAGAGGAAACATGTTTAACGTTTCATTTTGAGATGGTAACATGTTAGATGCTTCATATGCTACATGTTTCATCCTATTTTTCCACAAAAACATGTCTCATAGCCGTAACGATGCAACTATTTGAGGGTTGTGACATGTTTCACTCGCGTTGCCGTCTCACTATAACGGTTCGTCGCTATATAGCTGAAATATTGCTGAATGCGACGTTAAACCCTAATTCTCTCTCTCTCTCTCTCACTATAACGGTCCGAAAAGCTGTTTGAAACATCAACGCTGAAACACGTGCAACCGAGTTGCAAGACGACATGTGTCAAGAAAAGCGAAGTACAAAGGGATATTGCTGTCTGGTGCATGGAATTAGATACCAGGTCGTCTTTACACAGTTCTAACCGTATCTCCGAAATGCATTACGACAGAGAACTTTAGCAATCTGCAAACAAAAATATGATTACCACTGGCTTCCAGATATTTATTTCTGGTCCAGATATATGTCGGTATTGTGGATAATTTAATAGACTGAGCATTTTAATTGAATTATTTGCATAACAATTTAACTCAACCAGGCCTAGGGTATTTGAGGCCTGTCCATGCGCCATTTCACTCCACCCCTCTCCTTCCAAATATGTCTTTGCTCATTGAAATAGTGGTCTGAAACTTCTCACAACATAAGCTCAATTAAAAAGTGTGGAAAAGAAACAAAATAGCCCAATGGGCTCCAATACCCCTCGGATATCACTTATTGTTTACATTCAGCAATCATGCATTGCATAAAATGTATTTTTAGAACTTTGACTTTTTAATATAGGTTAACAAAAATGTGATCTGGAAGGGTTGACTGCAGTTCTCTCATTTTATAAATACATACGAAATTGAGCCAGGTCAGGTTTTGCCAAGGACTTAAATTAATGGGAAATATTTGGCACTGAAGTTCTGGTAGTGCATGACCATATTCTTACCTCTACATGTACATATACTCTTCTATATGGGTCAAAATCAGCTCAAGTAATTTGATATTGGAAATATATATCAAGGTTAGACATCTCCAATAATTTTCTAGTCTATTCTAACTTAATTGCATATGGAACATGAATTCAGAGAACTTTGACTTAACATATAGAATTTGACCTTCAGAAAATAGGTCAAGATCAATGATATTCAATATACTTCAGGTCCAAGCATATGTGGTATAAATTTGATATGATATAATCCTTAATGAAATATTGTACTAAACAGAATCTGACCTGGATAAAATAGGTCAAGGTCAGTCATCTTCAGCACATCTCTGGATCATCCCCAGATGTATATATACTATTAATTTGGAAAGCCTAGCTGTATTTCTTCATGTTATATCCTAATAAACAGTATATGACCTTAAAAAAATAGGTCAAGGTCGGTCAACTGTAATAGGCTTTGAGTCAATCAAAAGTTGCATTTATAATATGAATTTGGAGACCCAAGCTTTAATCTTTCAAAAAATATAGCAAATACTAGAATTTGACCTCGATAAAGTAGGTCAAGGTCAGTCATTTTCAATAGGCTTCTGGTTCTTCTCCAGATGCACATGTGGTATGAATTTAAAATACACGACTCTTAATCCTTCTTGAGATTGTCCACAGACAGACGGACAGACAGACGACGCCGCCGACGACGATACCCTTCGGGCAAAATTTTGCCCGAGGGGTAAAAAAAAGAAAATAAATGAATTTGCAAGATGGCCACTTTGAAGACTTCACAGTTACGTCATATTTCAAATATGCATTTTTGACCGATTTTTTTGTAAGATTTTCCCAGCTCAAATTTTTACTCTTCACTGGAACCCTACATGGCCGACATTTTGAATTTAAGAGTATTCGCTCAAAACATATGGTCATATTACGACACACCAACAAAATACATAGCAATGTTGCCAGAATAAAAGTGACACTTATGGGGCACTAATGTGAGCAGCACTGAAAGAAATAACAACTGTGTTCTCCGTGTGATCAAAGGTACATTCAGTATTTTGAATTGTGAATGTGTAGCGCACCAGGAGATTTTTTTGAACAGAGTCAATACGATTGCTTACGTCATTACAGCGTTGGGCGAGATTCGGCCTTAGTGGCATATATAAATCAGAAGGAGACAGAATGGACATTATTTTTCATACGTATTGGAATATTGAATAGTGTTTAGTGTCAACAATGTTTCTACTTCATCCCACAATGTGATCACTGTTGCAAAACTCGAGACGAATCCAGCCCTCCAGCCCTGATTTTAATAATCATCTGCGATCCGTATTCCATACCCCAAAATGGAATGAAATTTCAGCCACCCCGGAAACAGAAATAGTTAATCGCGAGTAGCATGTCAGGAAAAACAACAAAGGCAGTATCATTCAGCAATTCCATATTTGTAGGCCTAAGTAATACAGTACCCATGTTCAGAAATGTTTCCAGTGTGCCGGATTAGACATGGAATACAATATGGGATTAAGAGGATCCCATATAACTTGATGCTGAGATGAAATTTCCCACTCGAGAGAAGGAAAAATCATCCCGACCGAGCCGTTAGGCGAGGTCGGGATGATTTTTCCTTCTCGAGAGTGGGAAATTTCATCTCAGCATCAAGTTATTTGGGATTCTTTTTCCCATATAATTTTTTTTAGCCGAAAATATTGCCAACAAAGCACAACAAAGATTTTCAGCTGACGGTTTGTTTACAATTTTACTGCGCAGTTATATACATTACGTAGGGTGAACAGGCACAAGGTTTATTACGCAGCAAGATTATTACGCAGCAAGAGAGAGTTCCCAGTTTAGAAATCATTATAAACAGTAAATTTATCGAATTTAGCAGTTGAATAAATTCAGTTCGCATTGGCTAAGGAGTAAAAGCATTACAGTTTGACGAAAGAGTCAAGTCCACAATGTAACTCGTGACTGAAATGAACTGAATTTGTAAGTTGAAGCAGAAAGCGCGGGTTTCCAGAGTTTAATCACTCGACAGTCTAGGACGTTTTCGCCAGTCGGAAAGTGAGGTAGGGAGAAATTGATATTTATTGTTCCACCTGAAATAGCACAACCACTAAACAAGGGACCCATGGACGAATATGTTTGGAGGTCATGGGATTCTTCACCTGCGAAACTGATGGACGTGGCAGCGGCCGAGGCTGAACTGCATGTAGAGACACGCTGCGAGGACGATAGGCAGATGGCATCCGTTGGTGTTGGTGTATCGATAATGCCAGAAATATCCATTTGTCGCTGCTCCGAAAGAGAAGAATAATTCAGGATAGACTGGACGTTTTTGTGGCCTGTTATCTGCATGACTTCTGTGGGAGGAACTTTACTGTTGACAAGTTTCTGTGCAACATATTTTCGCGCACTCGTGTTGGTGATTTTCTTCTGTTCCAGAGGCCGGCTGCCGTTTTCATGGATCTCATAATGGCGGCAATTTTATTTTCGCCAACGCACTGATTTTTGTACCATACTTCATTTCCACGTGGATTTTTACATTTTGGTGCAATGTAAAACGGAGAATCTGCACTCTTGGTATATTCTGGACGTTTCTCTGCGTAAAACTGGTACAGTGTCACGGGACAGCGGTCAGACTGAGTGGAATAAATTCGAGGATTTACAGTGCGAGTGTCTCGCGGGTTTGCGCCAGTACGGGTCTTGGTCTGCCGTTCACACGAATACTCGAGAAATTCTCGACCTACAGAATCTGTCTTGAGTGTAACATCTCCCCACTGCAATTGACGATGTTCCTTCACGGCACGGAGGCCAAAATGGGTGGTGTTGTTGAGCCACAGAGTACTTAAAACGCTGTCTGGGGTACTTCGTCCGAGCTGGCCGGTTTCGTTCAACTTGGAGATTTCTTCGTCGGTGATCGGCTCTGACTTACACGGTTTGTTGCCCTTTCCATCCTTCTTAAGTTGGATTTGTTTGGCTTTTAGAGCCTCTCTCGTTTTTGCAAACTCAATGCTGGTAATGATGGAATATCCATATTCATTTTGTTTTAAGTATCTGTCGAAACTGTAAATGAATCCACGAAGACTGTTCGGTTCATAGTCTTCTTCATTCTGTTTTCTTACGGAGACGACAAACTGTGCCAATAATTTTCCCAGAGCGATAGGCTCAATATCCTTGATATCTCTGGTTTCACCCAATCCACATAAGTATTCAGACAGTACATTTAAGTGTGACTTCGTTTTTCGATCCGTCTCTTTGTTTTCCTGAGCTCCAATAAAATCATTCAAGTCAACATCAACAAACCTCGTTGTTTCGGTTTGGTCATCGGTAGGCCCAGCGCTAGGTTGATCAAGTTCAATGTCGTCGATGTTCAGTGGGTCCAAGTCGTACCATGGCACGTCAATCATTTCGCCTGAATCCATCGTGACACGGAACAAAGTAAATGTTCCCAGTGGTTTGTGCCGTTTTACGAATGTTCCAACTGCCTTCTGGCTGGATTTCTTTACCCACACACTATCGCCAGGTTTCAAGAAATTCAAGTTGATGTCTCTGTCCATCGACATATTAATCCATCAATTATCGGTATTGTCATAATTGTGTAAAGCAGACGATAGTAAATGTTACTAAAAATAGGCGTAGTATATTTGACCTACAAATTTCATTCATGAAAATACGAAAGTAGTCCGGCATTACTTCTGATTGGCTAGTGCGCGTCACGCGCTGATCTCGTATACGTATATGGGATGAACTTTCCCACAGGGTGTTCTCATATGGATTTCATTGGTTATTATATGGGAAAATACTTTATCACAGATTAGGCAATGTTGTGTCAACGGACCAATATGGCAAGTTGAGTAAATTATCTTTAACTGTTAAGTGTGAATCAGTGATATTAATGAATCAAACCTTGAGCGCATTATTGTTATGTGAAATTTTTTCACTCCATGGTAACGGGGTTCACATCAGGGATTCAGATGTACCAATCCTGCATCTGTTTGAAATTATTATTAGGTTTGACTTAACCTGAGGAGCAGTCTGTTTTATGTGTTTCTGTATATGGTTATTGTTTGTTCATACATGTTCCTGAGTTTGACTTCCAACGAATATAAGAGAATAAAACTTGATGCATGTTGATTTTTGATGAATGTTTTCATTTCAGTACCGGTATCATGCACATGCCAGTCTGACAGTCCCCTGAAACACGTAATGGGATGTAGACTGTTTTGAAACACTTCCAAGTTTGAGACATGTACAGATCCGTTTCAATTGTGACATGTCTCAAAAGTTGGGACAAAGTCATGTTTGGGCATAGACGTTTCATTTTGAAACATGTAGTCGGCTCTAACATGTTTCAGCTTGAGACATGTATACACAACACGTTTCAAAATGCAGAACTTCACATGTTTCAAACGAACACGTGCTTATTGAAGACATATCTCATATTGAGACATCATTAACTCATGTGAAAAAGAAACGTGTTTCAATTTGAAACATGAAGCCGTTTTAATATGAAACATATACGTACATATACATATAAGTTGGGACAAAGTCATGTTTCATTTTGAGACGTTAAACATGTCACCAGTTATTACAGTGTATAATGAAACAACTATTGCAAGTTATAGAGTGGGACCACAGGCATTTGATAAGGGTCAGTCATCAGTCACCAAATTGTCTTTGTAATGATTAAAATGATATGTATGTGTAGTGTACTCGCCCTTCTCATGCTGTTATACCCCATATACTAGTAACATGGAGTCAGTATGGATGGATGATCTCTGGCCCACAATTAGTTATTCATTGATAAATGAATCACAATTGACCTTTGTGTCGGTGTAGTAACAAATAAAACTTTATATACTCACTATTGTCATAATGTTATATACCCCATTCTTCTAACACGGAGTGAAGGTAAATCACTCGCCATCTTGTTTGAAATTCTCTTAACAACGTTTTCCGAAACGTAACAAGTACGAGTCGTTTGATTGGTCAATGCACTGGTTGCTACGGACATCACAAATTCCATGGAATGCGGAAATCTTGACTTCTACAGAGACAGCGATATTGGCCTATCAAATGCCGTGTATCTCCTCATGTTCGGTTAACGTTGTTAAGAAAATTGTTTCAACCATATTTGTCGAGTTACATGAAATACATCTTTTTGTTGCAGTAAATAATTAAAATCAATGCAGCAGGTATGTTCAACAAACATCATTTATTGGATAAAAGGCATGTGCAAAGTATGAACTGTGACTTTTCCCTTTGAAATATCTATCTAAATTCGGGTTGTAATGGACAGTGCGGTACCTTGTCTGCGACTTTAGTTGGTGGGGTCCATATATGTAGATACATAACTACCACGGATAATTAGGATATTACTGAGATACCCATCTTATACCGACCCTGCGCGCGAGTTGTACATCACTTGTCGAGAGCTGACAAATCCTGATGTCCCACTCTAATTGTATACGGTACAATGCTACATGTATAACATGGAGACGGACTGAAGTTTTGTTCGAATATACGTTTTCTCCACCAGTTGATTGACAGTCCACTATTCATGCGGACTACGAATTAACTCTGCAAGTGACAGGCAAAAAGTGTGTTGTAATCCATAAGAATCATAACTCATCTCGGCCAAGCAAACACGAAAATGAAACATTCTGCCTTGGAAATAGGCATATTCAGGAATATAGGAATATCTATTCAGTTGTGTCCATCATACCAGGCTAACAAATCGATTGAAGAACGTAGATGTCAATCAACTGGAGACCACGCCTAGTTTTGTCTCCCAAAACCCCATCTTTGTTCATATTGTTATTTTCTGGTATCACGTGAATCCACGGGGTAGAGTAAACTATAAACTGGAAATCAATATAATTGTATCAGTTCATATAAAGACATAACATGACTTTCACCGTGCTTTAAAGACAAATCAGCAACGATGGGGTTGCCTATTAAGCCGTCATGGGAATTGTACATCGTTCTTTCGCAGATATATATCGCACATGGACTACTTTACAGAGGATACATGGCCAAGAAACAACACGCGGGAGAGATAGGCAACCCATACAAGATTATCGAAAAGACAAGATCTTCAGCGGAGGCTTTTGTAAAATGTTTGAATGATCACGATGGTGATTGCTCCAGCTTTTCCTTTGACCCAAACAACAAGAGAACATTGCTGTATTCGACGAGCACACGGAATAAAGGGAATTATGTCCTCATGCCCACTGGTAGGTTCGTTTTTTGATGAATGTAGATTTTCGTCAATATTTGAACATTGATATATTTGCGTCACAATGGCGCCCAATATGGCTTAATCTCTTGTCAGGAAGTTGATCCCTTTGTCATCTTTCCTTAAATACAACATATTATATGGATTCCAACATCACGACCAATGGGTTTCTGCATGTTGTAACTTTAACCCCATGACAGAAATTGTGTTCTTGTGCTTGCAAATTTGACCAAATTTCTTTATGCTGACAGCCCTTAACACAGGTATTCATGGAGACAAAAGATTTTCGATTATCAGTAATGCAAGTCTGATACATTTCCTTAAGCTTGAATCAAGCATTGGAAAGTGCATAAAAAGATTGAAATATATGTATTAAGGCAGTGTGACGTCACTGGACCTAGATATGATTGCAACAGACCACCATAGAATACCATGCTTTATTTGCAGCTTACTCTGTGTAATAAAATCGCAAAAAATACAATAAATATTTTCTCACACTGTTTGCAATGGTCTTTCATTTGATGGAAATTTTACTTGAGGGTTTACGATCACTTCAATAAGTAAATGTAAATCTATATCAAACTTGTGTTTTCAAATTTTTACTACTTTATTCAACAACGGTGTTCTTCCGGTTTTGAATCATGGGGTAGGTGTTTGGGATTGCGATAAAAATACATGTAGTCTCCAATGCTGTATTAATATAGTAAATAGGGCACAAAGATACTATCTCGAAGTTCATAAATTAACACCGTTGGACGCAATTTATGGTGATTTTGGATGGCCCTCTCTAAAAGTACTTAGAAGTGTTGAAATTATCCGGTTATGGAATCGCTTTGTATGTATGGATCGCTGTAGATTAACAAGACATGCATTTCTTTGGGAATTGCCCAGAAATGGGAGATTAGTACATATGTTAAAAATATTTTGTTTGACGCTGATATGAACCATATTTTCGGTAATAGTTTAAGATGTAACCTCAGCGCTTTGCAAACAACTCTGCACAATAATACTATTGGGCGCTGATCAATTTCTATTTTAGATAAACCAAAGCCAAGAGTTGGCGATCAGACTCTTGCGCTGTACGGTCTTTTGACTTAACATTTCGAGCAGAAGTCATGATTTCTTGAAATATGACCAAATCTACAATGCTGATTCCGGATATTGCAAAATATTTGACGCGTCTCCAGCTGTTTTCATTATCCCTTTTTTTCGTATTTGATTAGCAAGTTTTAGACCCACTTTACCTCGCAACTTTCTCGAGTTGAAAAGGCTGCTCGTAGAAATAAATTCGTTATCCTGTCTCTGCTCGTTTGATACTGAATTTATCCTGTTTCCTGGCGAATGCGGTGGTGTGGCCTTTCGCCAGGAAACAGGATAAAATTCAGTATCAAACTCGCAGGGACATGATAACTTATATTACTAGCACAAAGGTCAACAATGCCGTGTACCGTCATAGAGGTATGTGCGATTTATCACTCGGCAATTTCACTGAGCATTGATTATAAGCGACACTTCCAAGGACCGCCTGTTGTTACTATGTACGGCACCAATGACCTTTATAACAGTAGACATGAATATATTATAACGTCTCCCAATGTAATTGAGACGTGGTACATGAAAAAACTGTACTGGAGTTTTTATATACTGGAGAAAAGTACAAAGTTAGTTCAAGCGTGTTATATTATCGACATCATGGAGAAATCGTAGTCATTTTGTAGAGTTCAGTTTGTTCTACACGCTGCAAAAAAGAAAATTTAACTAAAAATTTAAGTTAAAAGTTAACCATTGATTTTTGACAAGCTCCAAAGTAGACGACTAATTAAAATGAACAGACATTAATTCATTTGATTATTATCAGCTGTTCAGGGATGAACTTCACTTTGGGCACAGTCCTAGTATTACATTTGTTACAAGTATATATGTTCAGTACCTGAAATAATTGATTGATTTCGGTCAGTCGTCAATAGCTGGAAAATGACGATCATCTCGTCTATTTTATAAAGTACTAAACACTGTTATGTTTCTACAAACAATCGTGTAGTGTACTTTTCTCAAACTGTGTCTATATAGCCGCATGGAATAAATTTCATCTAAGTGAAAACGGATATTACATGTATATGTTGCCTTACGCCAAATTACAGTTCACCTGTTTCCAGTGGTCAGTGGTGTATGTCCAATATAATCGTAGTTACATGTCTACATCTCTGTATTTGACTGGGCTAATAGTCCCGAAGCCTGATGACGTTTTATCACACTTCTATTCCTTGATGTAATGTAGACCCCCAATATCCATGACAATTAAATGGCAGGTTGGGATTGTAATACAATTCAATTAGCCTGTCCCTCCCGCATGTAACATGACATCAACCTAATTGCCAATCTAGGTAAACCAAGATGGTAAATCAGGGGAATACCATCTAGACGTAACGCTATGTAAAACTTCATGCAAAATGTTCGCCGATATTCTACGAGATCTCATAATAAGCCAATCACGACCATTTTAACCTTTTCGCTCTGACAATGATTGACGTTTACTTCAAGGAGATTAACATCTTCGCACGGCACAATCTTTTGATATTTTCTACCCCTAACAAAGTCAGACTTTTCGGCGAGAGTAAACTCTTTGATGTTTACGGACCCTGTCTGGAAATGATGCCATATTTGGAAACTGTTTCAGGATAATGTTTATATATTCGACCACGAGCTTCCGTGTGTAATTTCTGTGGGTGTGATTTTGAAATAGTTACAACCAGCTATCCATCTGATTGGCTAACAATAGTAGTTTCAACTCGCACGGGATTTATATAGGGCTGAATTCAGATATAATATTCCGTGATATTATATCTGAGTTTACTGAGATTGCCTAATTGCCAGCGCCAGGTCCCTGGACTGACACAGCCGGACGAGCATGCTTTTATTTGGTTTATCCGGTTACATATATAACTTCACGCCTTGTGGCACATGTACTTTGCGTTGACAAATTAATTAGTTTCGTGTTACATGAGCGATGCTAGATTTCTGGATAAATTATCTCCTGTCATATAGATGAATGAATGCACAATACATCAAGTGATTGGAAGAGACATAATACGTCATCAGGGTTCAGGTCTATTTGAATAACAACTTTCCATCTTACAACCTACATGTATCGCTTGATTCCGAGAATTATTGTAGGCTGCCTAAGCGATAAACAAATTAGAAGCCATCAACTGATAATGTGGCCCCCACCCCCCGGCACTGATTGCGAGTCCTGAGTGTAAATGGTCAGCTAATCAGAAAAAAAAACTTGCCACTCATATTACGGTTTTTACAACAGCGTGAACTTTCAACATTAGCATATTACTTTTAGAATGACAAAGGATTTCCATTCATTCCATCGCAACGAAGACATTTTTGGCAGTATGCGGCTCTTGTCCCTTACTACGGTTCTTAGTTTAGCGTGGTCTTTCAGCAGAAGCCGTTGTCTTTTGGTGTCGAATGTTTATTCCCATCCAAGTGATGTTCATTTCCACCGCATTCGTTCGTGGGGTTGGCCAGACAATGAAACACTTAAATCATCCAGCACGGCATGTAGTGCGACGTCAAATTTAACTCGGCTTCCTTTCAAAGAATGCATGACGTGTATGACGGTATGATTGTTGTGTGTCGAGCCGCAATCAGAAAGCAAATTTACTCGAAGTTCAGTGCTGTGTTAATTGTTGCGTTTTACAGTATTCTGTTGTCTATTGAAATACATTGCAGTGTAGAATGGGAACGGAGGAATGCTGGACATAGTCTTTGCTGCCTTGATATGAACATTCGACGATGTGTCCAAAAGTAAACGACTATCATTGAAAGCTGCACACTCAAACACCAATCGTAATATTGCAAATGTTTTATGTCACAAACAGTACCGTAGACAAAAAATCGGTATTTTGTCTTTCTAAACCAAAATTACCTTTTACTAACGAATTAGTATAGCGACATCAATTGATCATGAAAAATGGCAAAAAGGATAATTCTTTGCAGCTTAAAACAATTGCAACAAATATATTTGTTTTCTCCTGAGAATAGAAACAATTTATCATTATCACTACACAGTATATATCGGCTTGCTGAAACCAATGCCCGATGGCCTAACTATTAGTACAGCAGATATGTGAAAAATTTGGTCCAATTGTGCCTTTATGATAGAAGCATGAAACTTGGCACACTGTTGGAATATACCTCCATTTAGATTTTTGGATATAGGGCCATCACACATTTGCCTTCTGGCGGCCAATTTTCAAGATGGCCGCCATCGGATGTTATAATGCATTAGATACGGTAGAACAAGTCGATTGTATGTACAGAAACCCTGATTTATTTGTATTATGCACCTCAGATCAGTAGTTCATGTAACCCTAAAATGGCACGGCCATCACACTTTTGCCCTGTGGCGGCCATTTTCCAAAATGGCCGCCATTGGCTGTTGTATTATATTAGATATGGTCCATTGTGAGGGTAGGAAACCTGATTTATTAGTAGTATGCATCTTATATAAGTAGTTTGCATAATCATACAGTGGTAGATATTGACATTCGTTTTGGGGGTAATAAAGGAGCATTCGTGCTCCGTGTGAGCGAACATCAACCCGGTGAAGGTACTCGTTACATGTATGATTCAGATTTGACAGGTCAATGTGACCTAATTCATTCACATACGTCTTCAGCCAATATTAATTGTCAGTCTGTGCAGAGTGCAGAGCAGCCTTTCGACACTTGCAGCGCCCGCTGCAACCCTTCTTGCCTCCACAACGTATAAGTTCCCGACAAGCTCGCGTGGTTTCTGGTAGGGTTGTCCATCATATTTTCCAATGACCCTCTACCTTGTTCCACCCCCATTCGCTTGGAGATGGAAGCTCTGGAGCTGCGATCATCATCTGGGCCCAGTACTGACCAGCCTGGAAGGCAGCCCTCTTGATGGGGTCGGTGAGTGCGCCTCGTGTGGGAGGCAGACCGTCAATTGTTCTGCCTTTCTTAGTAAACAGCTGCTTCCTTGCCTCGTTGACATACACCTGGCTACTGGTATGGTCGTACAGCAGGACAACAAATCGCTCAATTGGCCCTAGTCCTTGCTCTATGGATTGTGGGCTTGGCCTAGCAATCAAGGCACAGAATGCTGGGGTGACATCTCCGTATGTGTTTCAGGTCTCCCATGCAGTCCTCTTGCCCCTGCCTCCAAAATAGGACACCATGTTGCTCTCAGTTAAGGCGTGGTACATCAGCAATGCGACACACCGATCAGGACCAAGTGCTCTGGCTATCTCATAAGCGGCAAGGAAACGGAACTTCTTTCCAACACCAAAGGCAACCCACGGTTCAGAAATTCTAAGGCGCTGGGCCGATGGTACGGACAAAACTACAACATCGGTGTCAACTGTGCGTCTTGACACTTTGTTGTGCCCTTGTCTCACGGCATCTTCAAGGTGAAGCAGGATGCGAGTATTGGACTCCTCAAGGGACCAGAGAGCCGAACCCGAGGCATCTTGGCGATTTGTGCAAAGTACATCAGTGTGGTGCTTGGTGTTGGCCTGTTTGTCTGTGGCTATGCCTACTACATTCGTTGCCAGGAAGGAGAACATGTCCATTGTGTTTTCATCGATTCAGAAAATCTTGTGCCAATAACCAGGAACTGCACCTGATGGCTCCACATGTCTCTTAACCCCCTTTCCTCTCTTAGTACGTGTGTGAGCCTTCAAACTTTCAGGCATGTACAGATCCCAGACGATAGCTAATCTGGTTACTTGCTGAAGCTGTGGTCTGAAAACATCAGTGGCATAATCCTGGAATGTTTTCGCAATCCCAGGTCGTAGCATGTTGGCAGCACCATCAAGGATGGTGACCTGTGGGACTGCAGACATTTTCTGTCACAGGAGTAAGGTCTTCCAAGCAACGCAACAAGTCTGACTTTGTCTCAATTCTCATGACACCCATCTGTGACAACGCTGGTGGAAATGCCTGATTTTCGTGTTTGAAGAATTCGTCCAAATCACCATTACGTATCTGGGATGCAATGTACAGCCTAGAGAACAGCGAGCAGTCATTCTTCATGGATGACAACTGAAATTATTTGCTTGACTTCTCTCGGACTGGAGGCCGACTGAAGAGATGGAGATTATTCCGCTTGATAGGATCTTCAATGGGAGTTGTTCGGCTGACAAGACGCGCATTAACATAGGTCTTGTAATGGTCGAGTCCGAGCTTCTGAATCTGGCGCATCGTTCCGACTACAGCTGCATCTGCAATGTTTCTACTGTCCAGTACAAGAAGTTCGCTGCTGCTCTCAAGGAATGGGTTTCCCTTCCTTATTCCTGTGAAAGAAAATATCTGCAGTCCCACAGTGCAGGTCATCATCCTTGATGGTGCTGCCATTGTCAACATGCTGCGACCTGGGGCTGCAAAAGCGTTCCAGGATTATGCTACTGATCTTTTCCGGCCATACATCACATCAAAGCAAGTAACCAGATTAGACATCGTGTGAGACCTGTACATGCCTGAAGGCTTGAAGGCTCACATTCGTACTAAGAGAGAAAAGGGGGTTATGAGACGTGTCGAGCCATCGAGTGCAGTTCCTGGAAATTGGCACGAGTTTCTCCGAATCGATGAAAACAATACGGTGTTGTTCTCCTTCCTGGCAACGATGGTAGTAGGCATCGACGCCGACAAACAGGTCAACACCACGCACCACACTGGTGTGCTTTGCACAAATCGCCAAGATGTCTCGGGTGTGGCTACCTGGTCCCATGAAGTGTCCGATACTCGCATCCTGCTCCACCATGAAGATCCGTGAGACAAAGGCACAACAAAGTGTCAATACGCACAGTTGACACCGATGTTGTAGTTTTGGCCGTAACATCGGCCCAGCGCCTTGGAATTTCTGAACTGTGGGTTGCCTTTGGTGTTGGAAAGAAGTTCCATTTCCTTACCGCTCATGAGATGGCCAGAAAACTTGGTCTTGATCGGTGTGTCGCATTGCCGATGTTCCACTCCTTCACTGGTGTTCTGTTTTCGAGGCAGGGGCAAGAGGACTGCATGGGAGACCTTGAACACATACGTTGTCACCCCAGCATTCTGTGCCTTGGTTGCTAGGCCAAGACCACAACCCACAGAGCAGGGCCACTGGAGCGATGTGTTGTCCTGCTGTATCAGTAGCCAGGCGTATGTCAACGAGGCAAGGAAGCAGCTGTTCACTCAGAAAGGCAGAACAATTGATGATTTGCCTCCCATACGGGCTGCACTCACACAGCACATCAAGAGGGCTGCCTACCAGGCTGGTCACTGCTGGGCTCAGATGATGATCGCAGCTCCAAAGCTTCCATCTCCAAGCGAATGGGGGTGGAACAAGATCGAGGATGATTGGGAAATATGCTGGACAACCCTACCAGAAGCCACACAAGCTTGTCGGGAACTCATACGTTGTGGACGCAAGAAGGGCTGCAGCGAATGCTGCAAGTGTCGGAAGGCCGCTTTGCAGTCCACGGCTCTTTGTCACTGCGGTGGACGTTGCACGGACTGACAAGTAATATTGGCTGAAGACGTATGGGAAATGAATAAGGTCACATTGACCCGTCAAACCTGAATCATACATGTAACGAGTACCTTCACTGGATTGATGTTTGCTCACACGCAGCCATGTCTTCAACTGAAATGGTTTCATTGTATTGAACGGAAAGGTAATTGCTCCAGTATTTTTTGGATGATGTTCCGTCATTTAAACTAGCACCAATGCTACTTCATTACCCCAAAACGAATGTCAATATCTACCATTGTATGGTTATGCAAACTACTGATATGAGCTGCATAATACTAATAAATCAGGTTTCCTACCCTCACAATGGACCATATATAATATACTATAACAGCCAATGGCGGCCATTTTGTAAAATGGCCGCCACAGGGCAAATGTGTGATGGCCGTACCATTGTACGGTTACATGAACTACTGATATGAGATGCATAATACAAATAAATCAGGTTTTCTGTACACACAATCGACTTGATCTACCATATCTAATGTACTATAACATCCGATGGCGGCCATCTTGGAAAATGGCCGCCAGATGGCAAATGTGTGATGGCCCTATAGCTAAAAATCTAAATGGAGGTATATTCTAACAGTGTGCCAATTTTCATGCTTCTGTCACGAAAGGCACAATTTCTTCACATATCTGCTGTACTATATACTATGAAATTGAATTGTATTTACTAAATATCATGGAATGAGCGCAACTTTCCAATATTACTCCTCCATCCAATTGATAAAATATATTATATATGCCCTTGATATATTCAATATGGAATGAGCTATTCTCCTCATTACATTATCAATATGCAAGAAATCTCCTCTATTTTGCACATTTTCAAGGCAATGATGAGCCGAGATGCCTTGCATATAACCAGACATTGATTTAAATGATTTTAGAAACGAAAGCAGTTAACTTAGACGGTGATTCTGATCAACAATGGCTGATCGAACAAATGTTCCTTGCAATTTTCCGCTTGACAAGGAGGCCAGACAAGGAAATGAAATCTAAAATACAACGCTTTTCTGTCCGGATCGCTATATGACACCACACCAACTGTAGTCTCCATACGATGAACACGGTCTGTCTTCACATGTCGTGTAATATGCAGACATGTGTTAGCTCGCACGCCCATAAAGGGAAGCATTAATTGCAAGGTTGTTGTGTTTTACTACCCACAATCTCGTGAAGCAAAGGTACTTTTCAAGGTTAGCTATCAATGCGACCGTTCCGCTATGTACATTTCACCACTGTAATGGACAAGAGCAGAATACTGCCGAACAGATTCTTTATTGCGATGGAATGAACATTCGAAATCCTTTCTTATTCTAAAAGTAATATGCTAATGTTGAAAGTTCACACTGTTGTAAAAACCGTAATAATAAATCTCAGAAGGCTAACATTTAACCGAATATGCAAACATTTATTCATCAGGGAAGTAGAAATAAAAGTGCATCTAGGTCGCATTTAGGGGCAGATAACTCTTGCTGGACCATTTTGGCCGCTGCCCCAATTCCTGGTTATCTCCCTGATCCGGTGACGTCACATCCGAATCAAAGGTAACTGCCGGGTCAAAGGTCACTTCCGGGTCAAAGGTTACTTCGAGGTCACGTCCGGGTCACGGGTCTTCCGGTGATAATTTGCGCATGTGCAGTTGGGCAGTAGTGAAAAAAAAGCATTTGGATGGACGTTCTGGACCAGTGATGGACTCTCCCTGGTTCAAACGGATCGTTTGAGGTATAAGTTTGAAACACTCATGGGAAAGCACTCGACTGGGGAGGTGTGTCGTGGAAATAACGTAAATCTGCGCATGCGTAGCGGGAATAGTGCATTTGAATTGACTTTTTGGGGTGGAGGTGAGATGAATGGGTCGTGTGTGGTGTTATATTAATGCACTCGTTGATTCCTGGTGGTATACCCTGTACCCTATAGCCCGTGGGGCATAAGTACAACAGGGATGCGGGTGTACCAACAGGGGCGTGTACATACGTGCAATGACGTCACTGCCTGCAATGTGCGGTGATGACGGCACTTTAATCAAGGGTCAGGGGCCTGTGGTCAAAACATGTGCGTGTTATTGGACAGTTGACAATGCTTAAGGCGTTACGATAGGGCGTTATGGCGTTAAGCTAGGGCGTTAAGGCGTTATGATAAGGCGTTAATATAGAGCGTTAAGCCGCTGAGACGGGTGTAATGACGAGCGTTGACGGACGTCACTGCATTTCGATGAATTAGTATCGATTTCATGAAATATCTAGACCCATAAGAGCTTCTGAGCTATTTCGCCAAGTCGGTGAAGCGTTAAGCTAGGCGTTGGTGGGCATCACTGTCCACAAAAACGGGCACTGTCGACGTTCAACCGTCAACATGGCTTATACTTGCAATGAGTACGAACGCACGTTCACCAGACATTACGATATAAACCAGAAAAATATACATGGGATTGAGGACAACGAGTCACAAGACGCCGATGGAGATGCTGAGAATATACCAGCTGATTCTGAGTCCACCGACTGATACCGAAACAGAGACTGCTGAGAGTCTGTCTACGTCCCAGGCAAGCCTGGATGAGGAGAACCTAGTTTTGGGATCGTATTGTGCATGAAGTTATTAATACTCATGCTGACGCGATCGAGGACGCCGGGCAGGATAACGTACAACAGGCGTACATCCATATGCTCCTCTGTATACGGAAAACAGTCATGGTGATCTACGAACACTATAACCCGCTACCGCTTGAAATGAAAGGCGACCCCACGCACAGGTCCATAATGAAAACCAAGCTTCACTTCGAAGAGGATATGGGGCTACCCCCCATCGAGGCCCTGCAAACTACGATCAAAATGCGCAAACAGCTGTCCCAGGACATGCAGCCGTTACAGTATCCTGCTCTGCCCGACGGCGATTAGAACAAACGGATCAGAGCGAACATGGCCGAAGATTCACGCAACACAAGGGCAGTTTCTAAAAGGGCAGCTTCTGATTGGACAAGAGCAGACGAGAATACATCTAAAGGACAAGAACGAATATGACAGATTCAGCGCCAAGAGCATACTAGAATTGTAAACATTCCCAACGCGGCTTCCCCAGCTTGGGTATGATGTGGCATTGGGGCGAGAATAAACTACATGTATATGAACACTTGTGAACGTTTGATCTTTCTTTCTCTCTTCTATCAGCATCAGGGCGTTAAGGTGATGGGACGGGCGTTAAGGCGTTAAAGGTGAACTGCAAAGGTTTTTCGATTTGCAATCTTCTCTTTTTATGTGGCAATGCTACTGACGAAACATCAACTGATGAGTTATTTTGAATTTGGGGAGCACAGTTTACTCTAAAGTTGCGAATATAACTCTGCTTCCGGAGTTGTGTTCGAAATCAGAATAAAAAAACATCGCTTATCTCCCCTGCTTTTCCAATATTTGGCGCTGTTCGTGACGTCAGTTGTGCTTTAGGGGAACGCCAGGAAAGTGTCGAAGTTGAGAGAAAATGTGTCGGAAACGGGCAGAGACGAATCATCTGAAAGTTTGAATACTCTTCCAGTTAGAGTATAGAAACATCCACGGAGTCGAGTAGCGACAGTGATCTAAACGACAATGTAGATGTGCAAACTGAACTGAGTCTTGATCCCATGTCAACATAAGCCGATGGCATTTTCAGTTTCAATGATCACTTGCATATACACATTTTGATCAGTCGTATTTCCGAGGCTGGATTTTCAGCATCTAAATATAAAATTTGCATATAAGGATTGAAAACATATCAGTTTTATTAGGTCTATCATGACATATTAAAGTCACATATCCTTTGAAGGTGTCTAATGAGTATCAGGTGTCTACAAAGTATATGTGATGTTTACATGGGAAAAACTCCTTTGTGTGTGACGGTAACAAGATGAGATTTTTTCAATCCAAAACCTACAAAACCATATTTTTCTTGAAGAATATATACTGAAATATCAGCCTGGAAAAAATTACGATGGTCAGCTGAATAAAAATTAATTCATGATTCATCAAAATGTGCTCCCTGTCATATTGGAGAAAGCTTTTTCTCTGTTACAAAAATATGACACCTCAAATCAAACTCAAACTTGATACTTTCAAAAGATCAAACTTCCTAATATTGTATGAAAATACAATTTTGGTTTGAGGTGTCACATTTTTGTCACGAGAGAAAATCCTCCCCATCAATCAACAAAAAAATAAATAAATAGATATTAACTAAATTAAAAAAAACCGGAGAGCACTTAATTCATTTTTTATGCAGCTGACTATCGTAGTTTTGATATTTCAGTCTGCATTCTTCAAGAAAAATATGGTTCTGCACGATTTGGATTGAAAAAAAATAAATAAATAAATAAATAAAAAGGGGGCACAAAAGGGGTTTTTCGCGTTCATGTAAGACGTCACACATCCTTTATTTTGACAACTTAGCTAATTTCAAGGCTTTCTGAGGCCGAAGGCCTCCAAAACACTTCAACATGCCCTGGTTTACGATTTCGCACAAAATAACAAGATTTGCTTTAATATATCTTTCGTTTCGTAAATCTCACTTTTAGGCTATTCTTTATGCCATGATCTGAGACGGCACAACTTGCATGATAGCTCTTACGAAAACTGGTATAAGAGACCCTTTTCGTGCAAGTTACCAGCGTTCCTTTAACCCTATTTGGCCTGTGCTTTTTGGGACGTATCCTGGCCTGGATGGGGGGGGGGGCGAAATGGCCTCCCCCTAATTATTTTTCTTACCCCTTGAGCTAGGGGGCTGAAACTTACCACACTATACCCCTGGGTCAAGCTCTCCCAGAAAATGTAAACAAATCGGGGATGGCCGCTTTGATGACGTCACAGTGACATCATTTTCAAAAACGACATTTTTTGCTCGATTTTTCGGTCGGATTTTTCGAATTTTTTATTTATGCAATTTCTCCGCAAAACCTGCATGATAAATCAGTAAATATTATTGTGATGTGAAATAAAATATTTTTTGTTCACTTTTCATCGCGAAAAAGCGGAAATTTTGAAGAAACTGAGACAAAAACATCACTTTTCTGGTACCCCACGTGGCCGCCATTTTGAATTTACCCATGATCCTCTGCTCGGGAAGTTATACAAATAGGCTCAAAATGACCGCAATATGATAAACTATAAAGTCAAAGAGTTTCAGCTCTCCATTTGTTTGGTAGGGGGGCCATTTCGGCCCCACCCCCAGGCCAGGTAGGGTAAAGTCAAATTTTCCATATACAATACGCCGTACTATAAATCGTTGAGATATTTCAATTTTCAGCTTTCAGCAAAAGTACAGGTATGGTGAAAGAAATTAGATTGATAAATTTTTAAATCTGGCGAGTAGATTTATCTGAGTTTCCAAGATATAGAATACTAAATAATACAGGCGACAACGGTTACATAACAAACGCCAGATCAGATTTGTATTCCTGCCTGGGCACGGCAACGGAACACAGTGCCAGTCGGCGCGGACGTCAGCGAAATTAGCTGTCAAATATTGTGAACGTGAGCGTCTTCGGCCCGTTTTACACTCAATCTGCCTGCGACATTTATTCTACCATCTTACGATGGAAGTCAACACACCTTACCATGTAAACGTGTGATTTTACATGTAATAATGCTTGTATTGATGGATAAATACTAGAATCGGATTCGATGTCAACTCAAAGCTTTCCAAAATGTGCAGAACCACGGATTCATCTCGTCCGTTGCAGAACACAGTCACGAATGTTTACAGTCGTACCGGGAATAAATAGCCACAGTTGACCACTCACGTTTGAAATGTTTCCACACCCACTGATCGCGCAGTACATCATGATGATTTCCCCTCTCGGAGCTCGGTACAAATTTGAGAAACGTCATCAAAGTACAATGACTTCATAAATCAAGAGAGATAATCAGTGTCACTTTCAGTTGTCGGATTTTCATCTAGATCATAAGGGGTTTAACCCTCTCTCTGCCCTGTGCGATTTGGAGTGTACCGCGGCCTGGGAGTGAGGCGGAAGGTGCCCCTCCCCCCATGTATGTTCGCTATCGCTAAGGCTAGAGGGCTGAAACTTACCACACTATATCTTTTGGTTAAGCTCTCCAAGAAAATGCAAAAAAAATCCAAGATGGCCGCCATGATGACGTCACTGACGTCATTTTCAAAAAGAGCATTTTTGACGATTTTTCGGTCAGAATTTTTGAATGTTTTATTTTTGCTTTTTCTGCATGATAAATTAGTAAATAATAATCTAATATGAAATAAAATAGGTTTTACCCTCTTTTCCATCCAGAAAAGCAGAAAATTTGAAGAAATATGACGAAAACATCACTTTTCTGGTACCCCACATGGCCGTCATTTTGAATTTACCCATGATCCTCTGCTCGGGGTGTCATGCAAATAGGCTCAAAATGACTCCAATATGATGATGTAAAAGTCACGGAGTTTCAACTCTCAATTTTTTTGTCGTTCCGGAGATAGGAGCAAAAAAAAAACAACAGCGAGGCGAAAAATGTCCCCCCCCCCCCACCAGCCCAGGTAGGTTTAATGCATATTTATAATCAGGTTTATAATTCACCTTTAAACTTCAATGGATTTCTTGATCAAAGATACATGTGAATTCAAAGCATCCCATTGATTCACGGGATTCTTCTAGCCATTAACTATCACGATTTGTATGTAAATAAGACCCTTGTGCATGTTCGGGCCCATTTGTTCCTTGGGACATTTATCTCTCAGCGTTGTTACTTAATGTAATATATCAATGGGGGGGCCTGTATAGATGTTTCTACCCAAGTATTGAGCCTAATTGCATCACAATGATTTACTACACAATGGAAGATAAGCTATATTCGGAAATAAGATTAGATTAAAAGACATGCAGGAATATTATCATTGATCGAATATAAATTTGACATTGCAAGTGATTTGTTGCTATATTTAATGGATTGAGAATATCAACTGATTGTGTTCCGGCAAATTCCTCGGGAATATTTGAGCTCGGCTCTTGTTCAAATCAGCTTTGATCATAGACGAGTTGTCGAACAGATATTGACTTGTACGGTGTAAAACCTTCGTTGGAATGAGATTAGTTTGTACAAGATGGCTTTGCTGGAATTAATGATCAGTTAGTATAATGACCATCGTGTGATGGCTATACTCTTGAATCTGGCAGTTGACGGATACTTCGATCCCAGTACATAACACTTGATAAATAATTGACGACCTCATCACAGAGGCCAAACATGATAGACAATTTCCGATCTATTTATATTAGGATCCCATAATGATAACATATCTGTTATTTATATAGTACAGAACTTGTTCTCTGAAGGCAAAGCAATATGTCAATATGTTATGTCTATTAACCACATTGACCACCATGACTTGTCACCACTTATCCCCAGCGACTCGCCTACTTTATGAAAACGCAAAAAAAAAAAAATATTGATTGGTATGCCATAGAGAAATAAGCGGCAACGAAATTGCAGACGAGTATTCCAAACTGCAGCAATATAGGCTCAGTCCCAACTTCCACCCAGTGGAAAACTCCGAAAACTGATACACAGCCACACTTTCACCAGCCTTTTCCAGCTGGTTATCTTCACCGGCCAGTACCGATGAAGTCCACAACTGAACAGAACTGACAGGAAAAGTCCTCTTACAGTACTGTGCATTTAAAAATGAACCAGCAACTGGCTGCTTACTGGCAGGCCGGTACTGTTCACTTACCAGACGGTACTGCACGGTTACCGTGTGGTTACTGACAGGTTATTCACCTGCTGGCTACCGACCAGTTACCATACAGTAGGTATCTGGTAACCGTTCAGTTGCCAACTCAATGGTACTGTCCAGTCGACCACCGGGCGGTAACCAGCGGATGCGGTAAACCTGCTGGTAACAGGACATTTCCTGCCAGTACTGTTCAGTTGTGAACCGCACAGTACTGGCTGGTGAATATTTCGCTGTGTACTAACTGTTTTACGGAAAAGGTATTTCGATTATTGGCGCAGAAATGCTTTTGTGTACGACGGTTGACTACTGAATGACGGATCTGACGCCTATATATCCTCCATATAACTAGCGTGAAGCAATAATCTTATATTGATGGCAATGAAAAACATATTCACAAAGAAAGAATATGTACAATGTAATCAAGATAAACATGGTATTGATATTTGCATGGACCGTATAACTTGTTAAGGTTTTGAGTCCATGGTATTTGCAACCCCTTGGGTGTGCATGCCCATATCGGAGAAGATTGTTTATGTGTGTGTTAAAAATAGTTC
>JAVTVY010012742.1:0-53921 GCA_036873755.1 Hanleya hanleyi
AGAGAGTCAGAAAATTGACTGGTTGTTGTTGTTGAATGGTTGTTCTCGTTGTGGAATTGAAGTTGCTCATCCTGATCAAGTTTTGTCGAAAACTGCTTGGTTTTGTTCCAGTGTACTTCCGTGTCAACGGATGATGATGATGTAGTTGTGTGGGTGTCACGAATACTGTGACGTCACGCGATCAACTGTCAAATTAGAACGAATAAATGACAGATAAACAGAAAAGGATACGCTCTCAAGTGGCCGGCCATGCTTCAGTGCTTTCCAGTGAAAACGTAAAATACATGACCGCAAACTTACGCGGACTCGGACTTCTGTGCTCTTCTGTCGACGCTCTAACTTACACGGTACATAGTAGTTTCTTTGATTGTGAGACCCACGAGAACTATTAACAGCAGCGAGGTTACGTAAAATCGGAATAGAGGGACGCGGACTTCAAGTAATAAAATTCTGAAACTACAGTATGTGTTAGAAAACTATATTTCGCAATACATACTAAATATTAGATTTCACATAAGAGGGAGAAAACCACCCATGAAATGATGTGATATCTGATGGTCGTGTTTCTATGAAATGATGATACAAGCGTCTAGCTAGTTCGTCATTCAATATTCAGCCGTCGCCCATTGAAGAATTTCCGCGTTCAAAATCCAAAGACCTAATTCATATAATAACATTAGCACCAAATTAAAGGGTTAAATCATAGTATACATAAAACTAGGCTAATTTCCTGCAAGACAGAAGAGGTCAACATTTTTCAGTGATGCCAGCAAGACATCATGATGTTCCAAAATATCAAATCCGTATCGCAGATCAGTATTCTTAATCCATATGATATACGTTGTTAAGTCGTTATCTGGTGTATGATGTATCTCAGTCACGTTTTGATTGTGACTGTTCATATGAATACTATGAGGATCTTGAAATACAAGTACATATAGGTTCATACGGTCCCTAGCCCCGGGTTAAAAGCGGAATTAGACACAAGTTACGAAACGTACCGCCATAGATCTTGCACGCTACGCTCGTATTTTGCTATCAGTTTGCAAAATACCCCTCGCCTAATTTGAGAAACGGCATAGAGGAAGCATGGACAAATTGGTGAAAATATGTAGGTTGGCTCATAAAATTCGCGAGTTGGGTTCCACAGGAGAGGACCTCAATATTATAGACGAGAAGAAATACTATAGCTTTACCGTGTTACCATGGACAGAAGATAACATTAGCGTTGCTGATACCTGGATTAAATTATAGGTAGGCCAGGTTAGAGTTTTCCTGATGCAAGAAGCGCATCAGAACGGAGGAAGGAGACCAGATCAACCTGCAAAATCACCCTAGGATGCCGATACGAGAAATTCTTCTCTTATTCCTCGTGTTCAGGGGTGAAAATGACGACTATTACATCCATGTCATCCACCCAACTAATTGTAGAGCGTGTTAAAGCAGCTAGAACTCTATAGACATGCAGCGTCAGAAATTCAGTGTTCAAGTATCACCCATACCCATTAAATGGAAACGAAAATAAGTTCCCCTCAAGCGTTATATAAAGACACCGTTTTAATGTTGCCTTTAATCCAAGAAACTCACGATAGGAAGAAAATGTGAAGGTGAATAATAATACAAGTGTATAGTACCCCGGTACGTCATTCAATGACCGTCGCCCAATAGAGAAAGTCCGCGTCCATAAACTATAGACCTAATTCGCATAGCAGCATAAGCACACACAAAAAAAAAATCATATTATACATAAACATAGGCTAGTTTCTTCTACGAGGAAAGTGGCCAACAGTGCAGTCAAGACATCCAAATATCAAATTCTTATCGTAGATCAGTATTCTTAATCCGTATGATTTCCGTTAAAAAAGTCGTTATCTAGAGAATGATGTATCTCAGTCACGCTTTGGTTGTGACTGTTCAAATGAACGCCATGAAAATAATGAAGTACTTGGGGATACGGCCCCTAGCGAAATTAGACACAAGTGTCGCCAAATTTGAGAAACTTTGAATGGGGGAAGTTGGTGGTATAGCCCTGTTTCACAAGTTTCGCCAATAATGGGCTGTGCCGTTGATTAAAATTGTTACATTTCACACAGGATCTTGCAAATTCTACTAGGCGAGATATGTATACGCCATATACAGGTCCCTCTGGAATATTACTGTTTTAAAATAAAATATGATAAAGTCATCATATTAAATACCCAACATTCTAAGCGACATCATGTGCTTCATATATAGCAAGTGGTATAACCGAACTACATCATTTTCCATGAAGATCTTGGTCGTAACACATCGATTATATCCATATGCCATGTCTAGCACATGTTCTCTAAGAAGTTGTCAATGGTGGGTCTAATAATCTAATTAACAAAGAAGTCGATTCGTTGATTTCGGAGCAGATATCAACATCACAAGCCGAGGATACCAAAAACAATTATCAATAGAATTTAAGCAAAATAATGTCGAGAAAGCATGCTGAGATACCCTTACTCCATCCATTGACGATGAATGTTGCGGGATCTACTGGTAATGAATAACATGTATGGATAGATTAGTAATTACACGGACTCAACGATTATATCAGGCCCTTCTTTTACGGCTATGGTAAATGGCAGCCGCTTTTTCGAGGATATAAGAAATGAGGAATGAAGTTTGTGGAGTGTATGCCCTTAGATCTCAGAAATGACGACTGTTTCGATCTTCCTGTGAGAAATTTCATACCAATCGACGATCTTATGACAAAGGTCAAACAAGCTACGAGAATTTCGGACCTGTGTACCAAAGAATATCGCACCTGTTACTTGCATAGTTAAGACATTATTCGACCAGGACAAGGCCTCCAGGGATATTGGTTTGAATTGTCAGTGTTTTGTCCTATTCAATAACCTTATCGACAAGCTACAGATTTAATTATTAGGTCGCCGTATTTCCCGAGAGAACTTTACTACTTTATGACTACGTATGAAGACCCCATCTCTATGTCATACGGTCATCTCTTCTAAACCAACTATGTCTGAAAGTCGAAGGCTGAAGAAAAATGCAATCGAAGGTGTTACACTGGCAAGTCATAAGCCGAAGGAGATATAAATGCAGCGAGAAGACGTAATAGACAGAAGCTTATCAAAAGTGTAATTTGTGGAAAGAGATGTTTGGTGGTCCTGTAAAGGACGAATATGGTGAAGGTATTAAGGAGAGGAAACAATAGTATCCAAATCAAAGCTATGGCGAAGATGAATCGGGTGAAATGGCAAAGAAGGACTACATTCCAGCGATGGAGAAAAGACTACGTCAAAAGATTAATTGTTATGATATTGTTGATGATTACTTTCATAGCGAATATTTGAAGATGGCCAGTCAGCGCCAACACAAGAACAATGTTGCCTATGAAGAAGCTATTAGACAGAGTATTGAACAGCGAAATGACTTAGTCAAGAAGTTGACAATTAGGGAATATCTGTCCGGTAATGATGATTCAGAAACAATAAATGATGAATAATATTAGGAAATTTCAATTGAAAATATGTATATGTATACACATCAACATATTCACATCCACATCTTTACATTCACATATGTACATCCAGGTATCCACATCGCATATCCACATTTGCACATATTCACATCCACATATCCACTTATCCACACCCACGATCTACGCATCCGTATATCCAAAGATACATTTTGAATATGATTAGTATTAAAACATCACTGAAATATCGTGTATGTTTATGAATAAAGTTGATTTTATAGGAATAATCCATGGATTAAGTTGTATTATGTTGGAATGTCATATTATCAAGCGATTAATACAACATGTATCACACTATACCTTGGGTTTGCATTTTTTGTCCTGTTCGATGTTTAGCATGTTTCTCATGGTATGCTATCATTAGATATGCTTTCATTTGTTTTGCCCATGCCGGTTATGGGTTAGACTTTTTTCTCTTACAAATGCCCGATGCTGAATATATAGCCTTACGTCCGGTTTGATTGCGGCATTACAACGTCACTAGTTTGTTAGCCTTTGTCTAAAAAATACTCGAATAAGATATAGAGATAGATAGAATATAGATGCTTTATTCAAAGTCGGTTTACAGAACAAGTCAAACATTAGCTCACTCTGGAGCTATTATCACTGACACATACCATTCATTGATAAACACATAGAAAAATATGTAAAATAAATATATAGACATATCACATAAATTATACAAATATATATAATTACAACATATATAAGGGAAGTGGGAAGAGATGCCGAAATACTGACAGAGTCACAGTACAGTCTTCCGGTTAATCCATTCAAAAGCACATACCAAGAATCTAACGATTCGTGATATGTGTTGTATCTCAGGTACGCTTTTATTGTACCTGTCCATGTGGCAACTTGGATGATATGACCACACGGCCCCTAGCACCGGCATAAGCGGTATTAGATACAAATCTAGAGAGCTATGATGGAAATGCTCTGACAACTCGTATACTGGTAATTGGTGAGCTGTTTCGCTGTGATAACTCGTACATTGGAGATTGGTGAGCTGTATCGTCGTCAGATGTAAATGACGGCATTTAACACAAAAGACAAGTCTGTAAGGCCCGATGTCGACCCAGCATCGATTGTGGTAAATATTTATATTTATATATATATATTTTTTTTTTAATTATCACAGTCCTTGTCAGTTAGTCACAAGTCCTTTGAAGTAGGGCAGGCTGTTAGCAATGTGGATCTGAAAAGGCAGCGCATTCCACATAAATTATAAAAATATATATAAGATTGTGGTAAATATATTATATTTATATATTTATTTATTTTATTTTTTTAATTATCACAGTCCTTGTCAGTTAGTCACAAGTCCTTTGAAGTATAGCAGGCTGTTAGCAATGTGGGTCTGAAAAGGCAGCGCATTCCAGAGATGCCCCTTGATACTTTATGGACAGCAGACCGTGTTTGTTTGTCTTGCATAGTCGTGTCTCCAATTGTTTATTTATTCTCCTAAAATGATAAGTACTCTTAATGTTGAAAAACACAATAATTTGTAAAGAATTGTCGGTCACAGTTAGAGCTATATGAAAACATAGCAAAGGTATACAATATAACCTCGAGTTTACATGAATGATATTGGGAGGAAGAGTATAAGGGGAGGTAACTCTATTTTGATTTTGAAA
This sequence comes from Hanleya hanleyi, assembly GCA_036873755.1. NCBI lineage: Eukaryota > Metazoa > Mollusca > Polyplacophora > Lepidopleurida > Hanleyidae > Hanleya > Hanleya hanleyi. Next base: position 5,164 of record JAVTVY010012742.1, read on the forward strand.
CGACAACGCGCATGCGCAACTTAACTATTACATAACAGCTATCTTTGTTAAATCATCCAATCTGGTGAATTATGCAAACGATAACACCTTGAGTGTTATAAAGGGCAAGAAGTGATGAACATCTTGAAAACTGATGTTGCGAACTGCATAAATCACTGTAAACTGGTTTACTCTTAATCGATTGCAAGCAAATCCTTCAGAATTTCAGTTTTTATCGCTCGGTACTAAAGATAATTAAGACTCAGATATCCAAGATCAGTGGGATCTGGGATGAATATTAAACTATACTCGTCCCAGGTGGGATCCACTTCCAAGTGAAAACTACGTCAAACTTCTAGGAGTCAATTTGGACAAGTCGCTAAACTTCAAAGAAAGTCGGAAGACAACATAATTCGTTGAAAGACTATGTAAGGTTTTACCAAGATCGTCAAAATGACTATTTTTACGGCTTTCATCCACTTCCATTTCTCGTATTTGTAACCTTGTCTGTCATAACCACAGTATTCTCTCATAAATTAAATAAAATTCGATAACGTGATCGAGTCCTTCGGTATAATGAATATGACATATTTTATTAATCAGAGCTAAACTACCGTCTCTGCTTATATTGTGCCAGCAGTTACTAGTAACAGAAGTCTATAAACCTATTCCTGGCATCAGTCCAAAATATATGGGGGTTATATTGTAATAATTAATTCCCCGCACTCTCAGTAAACTCAGATATAATATCACGGAATAATATATCTGACTTCAGCCCTATATTCCGGTAAATCCCGTGCGAATTTCAAACTACATTTGCAGACATTGTGCTAAACATCAAAGGGTTTACTCTCGTCGAAAAGTCTGGCTTCGTTGGGCGGTAGAAAATAATAACAAAAGTTCGTGCCGCGCGAAAACGTTAATATCCGTGAAACGTCAATCATTGTCAAAGTAAAAAGGCAGAAATGGTCGTGATTGGCTTATTATGGGATCTCGTAGAATATCGGCGAACAGTTCTCTCGAATTTTCGTTACGTCTGGTCTGTATGGTATTCCCCTGATTCACCATCATTTGCCAAACAGTGTCTCGTGTTTATTCGACTTGATAAAATATAGAAGATAAGACTCTCCAAATAAAGTTGATAGTTCGTACTGTTTTCAATAGGCTGATATTTGCATTCTGGCCACTTCCAAGAAAAGAAGAAAAAAAATAATAATAATAAAAACAAACACTAACCTACAAAAAAAAGCTGTCTTTCATATTTTACCGGCATCATCAATTTAGACATGTAATAGTATTCAGTCAGTTTTGTATGGAAATTCTATAGTTATCCGTTAAGGAAGGTGTCTTTGTGAAGAAGAAGAAGAAGAAGAAGAAGACTGAACGACCTCGGTCTACTGAATGTCGTATTTGACGTCTGTAATCCTAGTTCCGCTTCGCGTTTTCAAGTTTCGGTTATGAAATTAGTGGTGACAGGAAATCTTGCGCCTGCTCACAGATGATTGGCTGTTGGCAGTTCCGGTTTCATTCGTGTCATAACTAAATTTTGATCTGTCTTTTTTGTCTCGTTTCTGGACACCGTTTTCTCAAAATCAACAAGGAACCAAGTACTAGAAATTTGACAAATGTCAGTTAAAGCGATCAGTATTCGATAGCTGTGCGAAAGGAAACCCAACTCCAGAGATTTGAGAGCCAAAATGGGCCTGCTCTTCACCAAGCTGTGGGCGCTGTTCACAAACGAAGGTAAAATCATTCAAAACAGGTGCAAGTTGAAGAGTTTACAGCTGGTTTGGCTTCTGAGCGTGATGGATACTGGCTCAGTGTGACGTATATGTAAGTGTTGAGCTGTTTGTGAGACCACAACAAGAGATCGTGAAGGAAATATTTAGTGGCCTATGTGTAGAATTAATGTATAATATGTGGCTGTCAGATATGATGAGGATTCAGATAACCACATGACCTAACCTGGGATGGGGGGGTACAGTAATAACTTGAGAAAGTATTGGATTGCTAAGCTGGCTGAATTGTAAGGTCACATGCGAGTGTGTGATTTTATAGTCCACAAAATTATATGACTATCAGGTATGGTACCCGGTACTGCTTTGCTAAATAATATATAGCCCTCACGAGTATGAGGGCTATAGGTGGTCGGCCCCACTCACCTCCAGCGAGAGTTTTAGATAATTTTATTACGAATCACCCACCTCTGAAACTGCCGTACATCTAATCTCTATCCCCTCCTGCACACTATTTTAGATTTGTTGCACACTATTGTGAAATAGTAACGAATATATCGCCGTCTGAATTTTGCAGTCAACAACTCCACTTTATACGTGCCATGTTCAATTGCAAACGACCAGCACACATATACCGTGACGTCACCAACATGGCGCGTAGAGAGTTGAAGTTTTCGACTGGAAAATTCAGACGGCGATATATGTGTCACTATTTCACAATAGTGCGCAAGATTTAAAAATAGTGTGCAGGAGGGGATAGAGATTAGATGTACGGCAGTTTCAGAGGTGGGTGATTCGTAATAAAATTATCTAAAACCCTCGCTGGAGGTGACTGGGGCCGACCTATAGCCCTCATACTCGTGAGGGCAGGCTATATATTATTTAGCTAGGTACTGCTGTACACTATGGTTCACAAATATGACAATGATGTTCCATATCCCCCATTTTCATGCATTTTTGAAGGTTAATCTGGAATATATGAAATAGTATTCCTCAAAATGACTTGAAAACTGACCAGATGAATGCTGAGCTCGTCACCTTCCATTATGAATTCTGTTGGTGACGTCATTGCACATGCAGAGACTAATTTTAACTCCACTTTTCGCGAACATGGATTTCGTGTTGAAGTACAAAGTATTTTCAAGCTTTGTGCATTTCCAGTGAGTTCCAATGGGAGCATGAGTGGGAGAGTCTTTAGTTGGAGTTCTGACATAAAAGATATGATTATTGTTCAATTTCTAGACATAATTATTTTAGAGTGAGATCGGGAAGCAGGGGTCGAAATTAACACCTGTCTACCTGTCCCTGACAGGTAATTTTTTGAAAAGACAGGTAAAGAAATAAATTACCTGTCTCCAGTGACAGGTAGTCAATAATTTTTTATTTATTTATTTTGTTTGTGTTCTTTAACAAAATTCAGCCAAAACAGCTTCTAATTAGTGCATGGAAACAAGGTGTCATTAATTTATTGATAGCTTGCAACATGTAGCTTTGTCATTAATCTTGAATTACATGTACTTGACAATTCCAACGGCCGCATGTTCAGGTAATTCTTACAGGTGACAGGTTGGCTTCTTGGTCACCTGTCTCATGTGACAGGTAAATTATTTGAAACATTTCAACCCCTGGGAAGACGAGGGGTAGGTCGAATCTTGCACCCTGGCCACAACACAAGAAATTTAGAATTTTGATGAAAACAAAAATGTTAAGTTTAAATTTGTAGACTTTCGTGGGTACCTGGAATTTTATATTTTGCATAGCAATTAGAAATGATCCCTCTTTGTTCTGACATCTTATTGTATTGTGATCGCGAGTACTATGTGTGTATGACATGCGTGTCCCATAATTGATCTATCCGATAACTATCCGACAGATGTCAGTTTCATATCAGAAATTACTATTCTGATGGTATAAACACGGTCTCTGGTCAGTCCCATATGAAACTGTTCTAACTTCTCCTCTGGGCCCTCTGGGATAATACATTGTATGTTACATTGTTACTAATCATTCATAGCAGGTATAAGTCTGATTTAGTGTGACGTTAATTCTAATTCTGTCACTCATTCAAATCTCTATGGGAAATGGTTACAGTAACTCAAAATATATAAACACATTTACATTTTATGTTTTTAGTTTATCTGCCACAATCGGCATAATGTATAATTTTTACTCATCCATGCCGATGAAGAAATCAACTCTACTCTACTAATGTATATTATATTAGCTATTCATGGATAGTGCTCATTTCACATCAGTTTCTATAGAATTCCATATTTTGGTTGCAGAATAATCTGGGAGCCCTGTGTGGAGCAAGGAATATAAAAAAATGTTGATGTCTTTTGCTCTAGTTGGTCTGTGTCTGATTTCATAAGTACATGTAAGAGATCTGAAAGAATACCGATTCTGATAAGCTTACTCTTATTAGGTCAGTTACACCATCCAGTTGAGCTCTTGAACTGTTGCAGACCGTGGGTGGTTGGGTGGGTTAAGGTTCCTGTTGCTTCAATGCATTTTGCTGAGAAGCAACGGGAACTTGATAATGTGATGTCTAGCACTGTAATATCACTTGTCTTTATTGCACCATGTAAGCATCCTGTCCGTGTCTTGTGCACTGTCCTCAGTGTTTTATAGGGTGAATGGGGGTTCCATGCTGCTTCAAAGATTGCTTTGAAGTAGCAGGAACACAACTGGGCTGGGTGGGGTTCCATGCTGCTTCAAAGATTGCTTTGAAGTAGCAGGAACACAACTGGGCTGGGTGGTGCTTAGTTGGTTCGTCGTGATATAGCTGAAATATTGTTGAAAGTGACGTTAAATTCTATTCACTCTCTCACTGTTGCAGACCTCTCAAGTTATAGTTTTGCCAAGGCGTGAGAGTTTGTGTCTCAAATCTTCACCTGTTATCACTTAAATGCCAATATCCTCCATTTGGAGATCTCCTGCAAACAAAATTATCTCCCTTGATCGCTGCGTCGATTGTCCGCCAGGTGGCGTGCTCTCCGCGCATGTCCATCACTCTTTTTCCTTTGCAGTCTTGGTGACAAGACCTGTTTTGAAAGAGCTCCTGTAAACAGTAACTTTTGGATTGTTATAGACGCACTCTAGGGTTATTTTTTTCTCCCGTGAGTTCATTATGAACCAACGTAGTCGCCCAGCTATAAAGATTTATAAGGAACGAATCATGTCGTCAGTTTTAACCAGTTAAAGACTTGCATTTTCTTTGTTTTCAAAGGTGTGTTTACAGTCAAGTGACATGCCGTGAATGTGCAGACTGGGACGACGTGACCTGGCATAGCTATCCTATGGCGACGCAGTCAACTCTGGAGAGCGGCCACTGACCTGGCAAGATGTCCAGCTGAGAAGCAAGCTACTCAGGCCCTCTTCAACGACTTGGCTGTAAACGAAGTTCCTACCAGCAACTTATCGTTGAAAACGATACTGTTGCCAGTGGAATCTTCACAGTCCCGTGAAACAGTACAGATCACGGACACAGGATCACAGCTCCACGGCGAAGAGCAGTACCCTGGAGCTACATTTTAAGACGGTGAACAAGTTACAGACCCAAGCACGGCCTAGTTCAAGTTCACCGGAGAAGATGAGTTACGGACTCTATACCGGAGCCGTTACAACCACGGATCTGGGCAGACCTCGGATTACAGTTCCCGTTCATCCAAGCCTCCGCAACTCAAGAAAGACAAGTCTGCCAGCCGGGACCTGGTGGAGAACCGGGACCCGGGACAGAGCCGTACCCTGGACCTTCAAGGACCTCGACACCTCAGAGCGCCGGGACTCCGACTGCAGAGCACCTCGGACCCGACCATCGGAGAGAGAGGTTATTCCAGAGGCGGTACTACGGCCCGGAGCCGTACCGCGGAACGGAGAACGACACGGACCTATGAAGTTCGGACTTATCCAGCACGCCGAGAGTCTACGTCTCACCGGGAGTCCACACCTACAGGCCACGGACTTTAGATTAGCATACGGGACCATGGCTCTGAGAGATCACGGCCCAATGCAGGACTCCGAGACCCCGTCAAGCCAAGAGCCTACAGGGACTACCGGGATACCGAGAGAATAGGCAAAGTGCAGACCAGTCAAGCCCAAGCCACGGCGATACGGTTTACTTCTACTGCACCGGCTAGAGTGCTGACACAGACTCTACTAGACAGCCCCGTCACAGACACGGATCAAAGCGAGTCCTCGGATACCAACTCCCGTTCATCCAAGTCCCCAAAGAACCGCCGTACCCCGGAGACACAGAGGGACACGGCGAAGAAGGCAGTCCGAGAATCAAGATCACGGACTCCACCACTACAGCGGGACCCCGGCTCAAGCACAGCTCACCGGTTCCACGGCACGGAGTCACGGCCCTATACCGGACGCCGGGAGTCGGACAAGCCAAAGGCCTACAGGGACCGGGATTCCAAGGAATCACGGCCCTATCCAGAGAGCCGTACCACGGAACGGGAGACATCACGGCCCTATCCAGGGCGCCGTACCACGGAACTGGAGACCTCACGGACCTATCCAGACCGCCGTGACTCCGATACCGGAGCACCGCGGGAGGAAACTACAGCCCGGAGCCGTACCACGGACCCGGAGCCGTACCACGGAGCGGGATACCACACGGACCTATCCAGCGCGCCGAGAGTCTACATCTGAGAAGTCACGGACTCAAGCAGAACGGACTTATACAGATCACCGAGACTCTACATCCAAGGAGTCACGGACTTATGAGGAACGGACTCAGCCAGAACGCCGTGAGCCGGCCTCTACTCCAGCTTGGACCCGTACAACGGAGCCACACCTCGGTACTACGGCAAGCAGATCTCGTAAACGAAGTCGCACACCGTTACAATGCCGAGATTCCTATCCTGTACGTCATCATCGGGAGAGGGACCGTCCTAGACGTCGGACCCCTTCACCTAGTCCAGCCTACCGGAGTCGGTACCATAGGGACCATACCCCGGAGCGACCTTACAACAGACGAGGGAAAAGCCGTTCACCGGTTTCTCGTCAACAAGCATTGATGGCGAGGAGCGGACGTCTACCCACCATCACCGTAGCCCGGAGCATCGGGATAAAACGGAAGTCCAGAGATGAACAGGGACTCGTAGATCACCATTCTGGACCTGCCCCCAAGGAACAGACTTCTGCTCCAGGGGTACCTTCCAAGGCAAGCCTGGACAAGAAGCAGTCATCTCCAGGCTTCACAGCCCCTTACCAGGGTAGAGTTCCTTCATCGGAGACCCCTGAGATGACACGACCCATTCTTCTAGCAACGGTGGGAGGCCCGTTGACCGAGTGATTTAGATCCCCGACATACAGTGCTGGCAATTAGGTGCCTGACTCTGGGGTCGCTGGTTCGAATCCTGCACGGGATTCGACCAGACTCAGACTCGGACTATGAGGGTCACGCACGACGTTCCACTTCCTCGGCATCCTCATCTCATACAGATTCACCTCCTACGTCAGGCGGAGGTAGAAGAATAAGACATGCTACCCTTCAAAGTCAGGATAGCGGCGGTACACACGTTGACTCCAGAGATGCCCAGACCGGTGGTCGGCGATGACAAGCAGCCTGATGACCTCGCCGGGAACGGAGAAAACTTACTACGACACCTCTTTACGGTTTTAACAAACCTTCTGAGGAGGAAGCTGCGCCAACCTGCGCACCATCTCCAGCATCAGCCAACCTATACGACGCACTGGATCGACAATTGGAGACTTCGTCATCTCTCCAGGAGCCCGGTCCTTACAAGGCTTACACTCTTCACGGAGACAATCCACCGTTCAGGGCCCGAAGTCTGAACCGGATCTTGACAGACTGTTGAACTTCACGAGGACACCAGCGGGGGTACTTCAACAGAGGCAAGCCTGTGCTGTGGAAGATATGATGCTGACACAACACAGAATTACATCATACTCTGATTGGTTCCTGACGGCTATTTCCAAGGTGATTCAGGATCCAGACGTGAAGCATAAGTGGGATCATTGACCTTTTCACGGGCCAAGATGGAATTCTTCGGCGCCTTATCGACTCTAACAGAGGAGGTCGCCACGGAGGTTTTCTCCGGTCAGAACTCGGACAACCCAAGCTAGATGCTCAGAGTGGTGTTCGCCCTTACAAGGAAGGACAGTTCCAAGGTAAAGAGGGAATCTTCCGACCGGGACAGAGGCAACCTCGTCAGTCAGAATTGATGGTTCTCAAGCTTCACCTTCAAACCACTAGTCATCCTTTCATCCTTCCCAAGCTTCGAGTCTTCACTCACCTGATTGTAGAACGGTCGACCCTGATGATATAGAAGATCAGCGTCGAAGAAGTCAGTCCTTACGTGAGGTCTACTCCAAGTCCCGACACTTCATCTGACGATCATCCTCAGTCTTCTAAGAGCCGGATCCTACTCCTCATCGGATAATCTAGGACTCCACCTACACCCGACATCATGATCAGGGGAATCTATTTCGGGAGAAACGGCTAGTCGGTTTTGACTTAACCCGTTTTTCTTTGGGGTGAGACATCCAGTCTACAGTGGGCAAGCCTAGTTTCACATTGAGGTCCCTTCCAAGGCCAAGTCAACACGGACCCGGACACTGGAATAGGACACGAGGATAAAGTCATCTCTAATCCGGAATGCGAATTAGGACTCCAGAACAGAACCTGGGACTCCAGCATTCATCGGGATGACAGTAGAGACCGGACCAGACGACGGAGCCGGACACTTACTGAGCATATTCGACTCTACAGGAGTTGGACTCCGACTCCCGATTGTCGTCACTTTTCGACGTTTCCAGAGGCCTTTTTCCAGTTTCGCCTCGATGATCATGGTGGTCCAGGGATATTTCCAGGGACCCCACGGATTATGTAGTACGGCTACATTCAAGCGGCAAGCAGGTTTCCGGCATATGGAACCTGCACCGAGAACCAGACCATCAACACCATGACCCAGAGGTCCGTGGGATGGAACTACAGTCTACTACTCACCCGGGACCTAGCACAGTTTTGGCTAGCTCCAGGTACTCCTCATTACAGTTTCTCAACTACAACTGATCCTGAGGGCAAGAACAAGCAATCTAAGGATGCTCGTCCCGGAACATCTTCACCCCCCTTCCAGAGTGGCGATACCGGAGTCAGTTTCAACCGAGCACATAGAAGTTCACATTCACCGATGCGGAATTCATAGCTTAGAGGGGTCCATTAGTCCGGCAACAGATAGCCGACACATCACATGGATACCACGATAGACAAGCAACGCATCATCTTCCTTAGGGATATCTACGCTAAGAAGGCGGTCCCCCTTGGAGGTTGCGGTTGTACAACACATCAGCATTGATTACGAACGTTCAGTACGGTCGTCAGTTGCGTCAAGTTTGGGGGGGGAGCAAGATTCCAGTCACTGTCTTCTAGAAACATCGACACTGGTCCTAGCAGCACGGTATCAGCAATACCATGTCACAACACCATGTGTTTCACATCACTTCAGGGTTCCCGCCGACAGCTTCCTCCAAGTCCTACAAGGTACTACAACCGGAAGATCACTTTTCCACGGAGGCACCGGGACCCGCAACGGCCGAACCCCCACGTCTGCTACGGTCCAGATTTTCCTTGCAGACCAGCAGTGTTCGAATTTAAGAAAAATTTGAACCAGTCCGCCGGACTGGTGAGCCAAAAATGTAACCAGTCCGCAAATATTTTTACTAGTCCGTTAATATTAAATAAAAGTAGCTTCTGATAAAAGGTGATCTGGGAACATTTGTCATCATGAATATTTTGTTCTCTGTGATGGTTGCTACTAAATAAGAAATTAATAATTGTGCATTTCTTGAATTTCTTGAGCGCGTGTGAAGATAATCACAGACGATAAACCCCGTCGGCTAGACTTTGATGGCGACTTTGACTGCACGTGTCGTCGCGAAACACTGATTCAACAAACACCATTTCAAGCCAAAAAATCAGTAGATTTCTTTCGAAGTTGATGGAGAATATGCTTAAAATTGTCCTGGTAAACATGATCAGGTGTGAAGCGTAATCATGTTGCTGATTTCTCGATTCCCGATCTGGAAGTGGATGCTTTATTTTCTGAAAAGATCGCCAACCTGCTTTGCCATGCTGCATTACAATCACACTTTACTGTATGCTGACTTTGCTGGCGCCGCTTTACGGTTGTCATCATGAATATTTTGTTCTCTGTGATGGTTGCTACTAAATAAGAAATTAATAATTGTGCATTTCTTGAATTTCTTGAGCGCGTGTGAAGATAATCACAGACGATAAACCCCGTCGGCTAGACTTTGACGGCGACTTTGACTGCACGTGTCGTCGCGAAACACTGCTTCAACAAACACCATTTCAAGCCAAAAAATCAGTAGATTTCTTTCGAAGTTGATGGAGAATATGTTTAAAATTGTCCTGGTAAACATGATCAGGTGTGAAGCGTAATCATGTTGCTGATTTCTCGATTCCCGATCTGGAAGTGGATGCTTTATTTTCTGAAAAGATCGCCAACCTGCTTTGCCATGCTGCATTACAATCACACTTTACGGTATGCTGACTTTGCTCGCGCCGCTTTACGGTTGTTGTTGTTGTCGTAAAACGCGGCCGTGGTCGTGATTTCGTTGGAATTTGCTGAAAATGTTTTTAGACTCGCACGATTTATTTAGACTCGGTCGGGTACCGAAAACACACATATTTCGTTTTTCATTCTTTACAAATTGTGCGGAGATATCCAGAGAAATAGTTTACACAATGAACTGAGAGCTTTTTTGTTACCAGTCCGACGGACTTGTTGTTCACTCACTCACACCAGTCCGTTTGATTTTTTACCAGTCTCGGACTGACGGACAGGTGCCAAATTCGAACTCTGACCAGGGTTTTTCTCCAGGACCAATTGTACAGACAATGACAGCAGCAAGCTACTATTTACTGTACAGTCGCATCAAGCCCGGAGAATGTACTATAGTAGAGGACCTGTGGCCAACACTGTTTCTGTTCCAGCAACAGCTGGGTTTTCCTTCTGCATCTGTATCAGGGCAGGGAATCTCAGTCAAGCAGTACACAGGGGTATCACTCAGCATCATCCAGGGTTGTCAAGTTCACCCACGGAACCGACTACATTCCAGCATTTCGGCTTTCCATGGTCTTCACCTTACAGTCTCGCCGAACACATCAATTACCACCCAAGGAAACCTGGATGTGGTACTAGGGCATTCTTGCGCCTGCCATTCAAACCAGTTCTACCAACTGCAGTCAAGATCCTGTCCTGCAAGACAGCTCCATGACAGTCTTCACTACGCAATCAGAGCATTGCGCAGTAGAACCTAGTTCCTTGACAGGGATGACAGACTGGTCAACCAGATCCTTTCATCCCATCCCGGATTTCGTCATTTAGAACGATTCCACACGTCAGGGACCAGACGTCCAAAGACTGTACCAGATTCCAGCGCTAACAGATTTCGTGTACCTGCTGGAGGAGAAGAGGTTTTTATATCCAGTCAGAGGCCTGGAGCACTCTTTATAGAACCGACAAGGGGTTCCAGCTGTCTTCCTCTTTCATCACTTCTAACAGACCCATCAGCGGACATCACTAGTCCATGATCACCGTCTGGGTTGAAGAAGACTGCCGACTGGTTTAACCAACTCGCCATCAACGCTCCTTCTCCTTTATGGAGACATCGTCTCACAAGATTAGAGCCAGTGTGACGTCCGGGCCACTTTGGGGAAAACTTATCGTTGAACGATACTGTTGACACCTGCGCTTGGACGATCAATTCAACTCGTGCTGATTGCTATCTTCAGACATGTCTGTACAGGCAGATAGGATGACTACACTGGACCTATAGCTACAGCCCAGGGTATAGTCTACCACTCCTATCAAAAAAGGGGGGGGGGGGGCACCGATCAAGCAAGCAAGATCCCGACAATTCCACAAGCATAGAGGACAGACCATGCCGGAGACGAGGGGACTTCAAGGCATCACGATGGCATCTGATTATCTAGCCAAGTATGCGAGCAAAGGGTAGGAACAGAGTCCACCTCTCGCCGCATTACTTGTAATACCTCGAACTCCCTACGCCTCTATACGACACGGGAATTATCAGGATATTACTGGGCATATTAGATTTACAAAATCAGAACAAGGCGTGCTCCGCTTAATCAAAAAGCAAGTCACAAGGCCGGCTACCCAACCTCCTCTGTTGGGAGTCTGGCATTTAAGTGATAACAGGTGAAGATTTGAGACACAAACATTAAACATTTATAAATAATGGTGGTGTTTGTTATCAAATCAAACCTGTTATCAACGTTGATTTGCCCAACCCATCCTCCCCTCTTTGCTCGGCCTTGACTCAAAACAGGTCTTGCTCAACATGGGAAAAAGAGTGATGGACATCCGCGGAGAGCACGCCACCTGGCGGACAATCGACGCAGCGATCAAGGGAGATAATTTTGTTTGCAGGAGATCTCCAAATGGAGGATATTGGCATTTAAGTGATAACAGGTTTGATTTGATAACAAACACTAACATTATTTATAAATGTTTAATTTTGAGTATATCTGCTCAGGGAGCCCCCAATAATGTGATTTTTTAGGCGTCATTTTTCACATTTGTTTCATATAACAGCCTACCATTATACATTTCACCCTTCATAGAGACTAGAAATGAATACTTTATGCCCAAGTCTAGGAAAATTTTGGAATTACTGACTTGTTTTTCTGCAAACTGGAGCACTTTTTAATGATTCTTTTATTTTAGAAATAATTTAATGAAAATGCCCAGATGCGCGAGATTTTTATATAGTTGTGAGACAGATGCCAAATGCATGAGTCTCATGCCGAATGAGTGAGGGTCGATAGGTCTGCTGTTGGTGTCTGATAAGTGTACATTGAGAACCAGTCTTACCATGTGTTCAACTTTCTGTTCCATTAAACTGCATGTTAATTAAAAAAAAAGAAAAAAAAAAAAATTGCCATTGATCAATACATTATGGACTGGCTGGCAAATATACTGACAGAAGTATTTTGGCTTTTTGTTGGCTGCAAACCCCAATCAAGGTTACTAAAACGAACAGCGTCCACTCAAGTTCTTTGCACATATCAATTTTCCACAAAGATAAGCTTGTCGGTCATATATCTGCAAACAGCTGACAACAGCTGTATTCTTCCAAAAGGATAACAGATCTTTCTAGGTTGCATTCACTATTCACGCAGTGCTCCAGATAATTTTATTTTTGGACGGAGGAGTATCCTCCATATTTTATTGGAAGAGTATTGCTCACTATCGGAGGAGTATTAAAAATTCTACAAAAAATCAGTAAATTCATAGTGCGAGTAAATGGTTTATTGAATGGAATGATATATTTCCGCGAGTCCCCACCCGCATCGTCCGACTCGATCACGAGCCATGGATATTTCAAAATCCACTCCCGTTGAGTGCCTTCGCTCAACTTTGTGCCTGTGTTTAATTTTTTCGAGGAAGCTTTACTCACACACTCCTCCACGACATCATTATTAATGTCATCAATTGTCCGCCAGACTATGTTTTGCGCAGTCTCTTCCTTTGTTTTTGCAGAAAAAAGGACGTAATTTTATGCGTTTCTGACATTATCGCGAAGGGGTTCAAGTCACACTTCACTTGCTGACCGCTAGCAATGGCTGGTTGTTATAGCAACGCTAAGGTCAAATCCGGTAGTCTCCTCAGTCTCCATGCAAGGGTATTTTTGATGAACTATATGATATCTGTGTGGAACACATCTACCGACTCTGCGTATCGGCTATTTATTAGGCGTATTTGGTACTCCCTATTTTCACATTGCATGCGTTTTTAATATTTTTGTATGCGTAAATTACGCAAACAGGCTGGAGTGCTGTCACACATGGCTATCTTTGACACTGGTACATAGGAAAGAGACTGACATTGGAAACAGTCAATATTATGTATACATAACCACAATGTGGTGATTCCGATGAAGTGAATACTAATGTTTTGTGGACTGAGACCATGTTGAATATTTGATTTTTCTGGTCATAAAAATGTTAACGTACATTTTACCAAATCTCATAAATGTTTTATTACATGCAGTAATCGCATTGAGGTCGAATTTTGATGTTGGATGCTTTAAACATTTACGGACGAAGATTATTCGGAAGATTTTCATCATGAATACCTCAAAGTCAGGCCTGATCATGCAGGTTGAAAGCTGAGCTCACCAAACAACAGGTGTTCTTATTAATTACGTACAAACAGTTTAATTAGACTTGATTGTTGAAAGGATTAATTGCTGCATGTCCATGTATTACTGACACCATAATGTACATGTAAATAGTCTTCTTCATACAGCTGACTGGATAAGTTTACTTGTACATAAATCAACCTTCACTGGACAGGTGCTGTGATTTCTCACACCTCCTCATTAACTTATACTAATTCATTGTTAATGTGGTGATTTAATGATATTAAGTTCTACCCTTCCAGTCATCCACTTATCCAGCTGTTAAAAGATATCATGGTTATTGATTCTCATAGTGTGGACATAACCTTAATATGCTCAGCACTTCTTCATTGTTGGTCAATTGGATGTATATAGTGGTGGACAACTTTGGTGGCTGTGTGGCTAGGATACAGTCATGATTACAGTGTACATACAAACTGTTAGAGATTCTTAATTAAGTTTTCTATCTTATTCCAAGTAAGCTTATTACAAATTCTTTGAGAGAAACAGAACTGAAATGCCCCACAAACTGCCACCACAGACCAACCAATGACAGGACTGAGAAGAAGCACCTGGCATTTCTAATAAACCCCCTGCAAACCAGAATGAGATAGCACTTCTTCATATACAGATATCATGGGTTAAAAGGTCATGTATGTACCATATCAACTGATAGGGTTGACCAGTCAATGGTTAATGTCCTGTGCCGTATTTCCTGACTTAAATTACATGTAGCTGGATAGTTGATAAGTGACAGATGTGCAGAGTAGGACTCATCATTCATCATTCAATGTAATTGTATTTGAATCTGCGAAAAGTTCTCATCAGGCACTGTCAGGGTGTCAGGCACTGTCAGGCTGTCAGGCACTGTCAGGCTGTATGTGCATTTACTTTATAAATAATCACAACTTTTGGCGTAGCACTGGCACTGCCAACATCCTGGGCAAACTGTCAAGCACTGGCACTGCCAACCTTCCTGGGGAAAAACATTACTCATAGAACAGATGGTCATGTACAGGTGGATCTGTTGTACCCCCAGTCAGTGTTAAATGATTGATTATCACTGACTGAACACACAATAATTCAAATTGAATTTCAATGCCACCTCAAAGGTAATTTCAAGCTTGTTAACATACTGGAAGTCTCTCTCATAGTCTCCATTGTGCAGTCTTTAATCCCCCACATTCCCTGGATCAGACTGACAAAGAGTTCAGTGATTGTACCTGACCAAGGTACGCCAGGTAATTAGTGAGCACCTGTTGGCCGTACCTGTGATAAACTGATACTGTACGATACTGGGTGATCCTGAGGCTGATCAATTCCAAACACCTTAAAATTAGCACAAAGGAACATGTTACTATCACAGTCACTCTGATTATTGAATGATGACCAGCCAGGAGTTCTCGGGTGCAATCCTCCTTGCACTAATAAACATACATGTACTTGAACATGTTCATTGTACACTGAGTACTTGTGTCCTTTAGACAAACTGAGTAGATTGTTTTCTAGCCCATCAAAAATTAAATTTCAAAATAGTTCAGCAGAATTCAATATTTTATGTCTTTTTCATAATGATGAAACTCATTTTTTCAAGTTTTTTGAATTGCAGCAATTACAGAACTGAATTTTGTAATGTTTTTCAGTTGGGAATGGTGCCCAGCTCTACAGGCTTCACTATCAGTCTTTTACTTCAGATCAGTGCCAGTGTTAAATACATAAACACGGGTAAACAGGGTTATACAATGATATTTATCTAGGTGATAGGCCTGAGAAAGCTAGATGTGTTCAGTATTGGCTGTTGTCAACAGTGTTGGAAAAGCAGGTTTCTTGTTCATTGTATGACATGGTACATCACTGTCTTGAACAATGGCTCTTCAAGAATTAAATAAAAAAAAGAAAAATGTCCTGCAGGCATGCTAGCTAGGAGTCCCAGTGTCTTTGAGACTCTCTATTTTAAGACGAGGCTAACTAAATTACATGTAGGGACACTGTTTTCAGCAAGACCCTGAAATATATTGCACTGACATACAGAGACTGTTTTAAAATTCTAGCTAAAAGCCTGACGTCATTGTATCAATTTTTTCGAGGATCTTCCACCTGGGGTCGAATGGATGTATATTTATTCACATGTAAAGCAATTACTGTTTGACCATAATTACAGACATGATCAGTATCCATGGTAACCATGCAGTACTTATCTCTCTATAATGATACTTTTATTGCCTGTATCTTTCCAAATCATGTACACACATATTTACTTACATACAGATAAAAAGCTTATCAATAGGTTATTTTATTTGCCTGGATATAGAGCTCTACTGAATAATACATGTATTAATAAGTAATAAAAGATAACTAATTATTAGTTGACGCCACAAAATAATAAATTCATGACCATAGAATCAAAAATAAATTACAGACATTTAATACTGTAATCACATGTACATGTAGCTCTTATCTGTAATAGTTTTTAATCAGGTTTACCATAATGCATAAACATTACTTTCCTAAGAAAAAGTTAAATACTACTTACAGGATTTTTTCATGAATATGCTTCAAAATCAGGGCTATTCCCTATTTTTGCTGGGTTATCAGCTGGAGCATGGGTCAGTCCACTTACTATTGCCTAGAGCTAAAAAAAATGCATAGTAATCTATAAACATTTCTTTGTTTTTCCTCGTATTACACAGTTATGAATGCAAAAACAGAAATCATTCAAAAAGTTAAATACTATTATTTTACATCAATATTCATCCTTAATATATGTGTATTATTCTCTATGTTTTCAGAGCACAAAGTTATCATAGTGGGTCTGGACAATGCTGGCAAAACCACCATCTTATATCAGTTGTAAGTACATAATGTATCACTGCAGAGAAATCACTGATTGCTGAGGTTAATCAGGCTTCAGTAGACCGGTCTGAATGTTCCTCAGGTCCTGATATCCAAGCACACTGCAGAATTCTTGCTGCAGTGATCCCAATCACTTAAAGGAGTACTTAACTTATTTTATATAGGTTCCTATTACAAAGGTTAGACTCTTGAAGAAATATAACCAACTATTTTACTTTCGTAGAAGGCGATAACCTATTATTTTTATTACAATTTGTGAAGTCATGTTTCCGCTTTGAGGTCGACGTGGGCGCCGCCATATTGCCTGTGGGATGACATGACTGATGACGTCAGAATTTAGGACAACGTCATGGATAACGCTTGATCCAGGGACGTTCCAACTACGGCATTTGAATTACTCTGGGTTCGAGTTTTAATTCCAGGAATAAACTGGCGCGGCAAATCCCACGGGGGGGATTCCTAAAAGAAATTGGTTTAGGTTATCTTAGCCAACTGAAAAATTTCTTCCCCCAAATTTTTCAACTGAGACTTGCCCGATTCAATTTGGACAAAATTTGAAACTGAGTGGTAAACTGAAAGAGTGTCCTCTGCAATTGTCCAGTTATTTCAGTTGAACGATGATGCTTCTAAGTTCATAAACATTTTCATGATTACACTTGAACTACTAAAATCAACTAGAACGTCATTGGATTAACTGGGTTCCCTCTTCTTCGAATTATCGGCATGACCAGCACGATCAACCTTAAATCTCCATGACGTTGTGACGTTTTTAGATGAGTATAAACTCACTTCCGCTCATCTAAAAACGTCACGCAGTGGTGCAATGGCGGCGCCCAGTGCACGCCGTTGCGAGCAACAAATAGTCAATATTTCCTTTATTTCGCATTCTATCAACGTAAGTTTTATACAATAATGTTTGGAATACGATCGCTGATAAATATAGTCACACTCAAAAATAAGGTAAGTACTCCTTTAAAGTCTGGATCGCTTTTGGTATTACATGTACACATGTACATGTCATAGTACACAATCCCAGACTTGCATAAAATTGAAGTTATCTATCTTCCCCAAATGGTACTGGCACAGGCCTCGAAATTTCAAAAATTTGCGTAACCCAAAAATAGTTCTGGGTCACGATGTTCACGTAACCTATTGTTCGGTTACGTAGGACTAGGTTGCGTAACCCATTGGTTACGTAAACAGGTTAGCCAAATTTTTTTCTGGAACTGAAGAAATTGTGTATTATATATTATTATATATATATTATTACAATAAAATACAAAATTGTTTTGAGAGTCCTTGAAACAGCAGCTGACGGCAATATTCTCAAACTGCGATGTAACATGAGCAACTTATTGGTCAGAAATTCAGCAAGAAGCACCCAGGCATGGAATAAAAGGGACGGTGTTGAAAAACATAAAATGTGAAATGTGTAGAAAGTAAAACAAAAGCAGACAAAACTTTTCTAAAGTCATCGTGAAATGACCACTTCTGGAATGTTTTTATGTTCAGAGAGTCAATTTTCGCTTTTGAGCCGTTTTGCATATCGAACCGGAGATGAGAAATTCGATTTCCATCCACTTCCGTGTGCGTGCTGTCCCGCGCTGTAGAATTGACCCACATTTGATTGGATGAATTCAGGCTTTGTATGTTGGGAGTTGTGTCCCCTTGATATCGCATGCTTCCGTTTTTATGCGCCATCAGAATGTCAGTTTTTTTTCGTTTCGAACCTCCGTGTTTTTATTTCTTTCTGATGCAAAATCACACGTTCATGATACTAATTCCATAATAAAAACGTGTATAAACTCCGAAGCATGATTCGAAGATACCATAGACATGATAGAGGAGAAATATAGACCGGTAAGGCAACGATTGATGACTGTCACTGGGCTGGTCGCCCAGACATTTTCAATGGCACTCGTCATACCGTAGCGCAAGTTGATTTTTTACGTAACCGATTATTCGTTCTGCAGAATTTACAACCACGTAACCGACACGTAACCGATCGTTTCGGTTACGCCAAATTTCGAGGGCTGTGGCAGGTGCATAGACACGTGGCTCTCAGCGGTTCGTTCCCCTACTCTCGTTTCAAAATTATAGTAAATATAAGTGTACTGGTCCTTTCTTGGAATACATGTAGATGGATAACTTGATCTGTATTTACCATGTTTTCACCAGTTACTTAAAAACAAACCCCACCCTATACTGAAGAAAAAAGAAAGAGAATAACTGAAAGAACTGCTGGGAACCACAGATTGATTACACTGAGCACTGGTGCTATTTGAGTAGACCATTGTTAAAGGATTTTGTGCAAGTCTGGGATTTGTCATCACTCATGAATAAAAATTTCCAACCAAAGCATGTCAATAATGTTGACAATCTTCACATAGGATACTTTTTTGTGTACTTGCATAAAGCATGTACCCCCCCTAATATATACAATTATTAAGCAAAGGAAGACAAGCACATGTACTCCCTGAAGTGACCCAGACTGGAGAGCATGAAAACAGTGGTACCTGGTATGCTAGGATATGGTTACCTCACCATTGACATGACTGAGCTTACTGTTCTGCAGTAATTCCTCTAATAATTCAATCACTCCAATTTTTGTGGGTAAATTTAATCAGCTGTTCTAATAAACTTGATCACATTCTAAAATCATCGAAATGACAAAGTAATAATAGATTATCTGCTTGATTTTGGACTATTTTGTCAACAACATGTACTTGTTGTAACAGATTTTATCATCTCATTTTTTTGATGAGAAATATAACTTCCGAGGAGCTGTGATAGAATTATTAGTGGAATCATCGTAAGCAGAATTTAAGAACTGGCAAGGCACATTTACGTGTAAATTAATGAGAACAACTGTTGATAGAGTTACAATAGTCACAATGGTACATAACAAACTTAATAATTAAATATTGTTGTTATAAAGTATGTGTGAAATTTTGAAGTAAAAACGCTCAATTGACTGTATGGTGTTAGTCATCACCAATGGTGTTTTCAGTCCTCTCTAACATGAATTTGAGGATTCAACGAAGACCATACACTGGAAAGTAGGGTATCAGTGATCTTGGACATGTTGGAGAAAAGGTTGGGTTCACCTGATGTGCCTACAGCTTATGTAAACATGCCCAGATTTGCCTGTGTACTCTGAAATTTCTATTTACTTTTCATTTGATCTACTTTAATTTCTTTATGATATACATTCACATGTAGGAGTCTGTGAAATTTAATGTCAATTCCTGGGACGGAATATTGGGGAAATATCAAATCAAGCATTGAAGGTGTATAACATAGGAAACATCCACTGTGGGAGTCTAATACCTTGACAGACATTCATGTACATATACAGCGTTTCAAATTCATGTTTACGGTTGTTATTGCAGGGGTAGAAATATTCAAATAATTTACCTGTCACATGAGACAATTGACCAAAAAGTTTACCTGTCACGTTTAAGATTTACCTGAACATGTGATTGTTGAAATGCTATTCAAGATTAGTGACAAAGCTACAAATTCCAAGCTACCAATAAATTAATGACACCTTGTTTCCAAGCACTAATTAGCAGCTGATTTGAATGAATTTTGTCAAAGATATGTTTTTGAACACCAAAAATGTTTATTGGCTACCTGTCACTGGAGACAGGTACTTTATTTCTCTACCTGTCTCCGTCAAAAATTACCTGTCAGGGACAGATGGACAGGTGTAAAGTTTGGCCCCTGTGCTTTCATGTTGACAGAATTTAATTGGTGTCATACATGCACATGTATAATGTACATGTAGGTACATGTACATTTATAACCTGCATGAAATGCATTTCTATTCTCAGTATGACCAGGGGCTATAAAAATGTGCCACAGACAGACATTTTATACAATGATCAGCATTCTCCTGATGCATGTATCTTAAACTACCTGGGGGCTGCACACGCAAATAGTAAATTATACCACAAGGCATAACTACATTTTCTATCCTTGCCAATACCATTGAAACATGTACCTTTCATTAACAGACATGTTAGAAATATCTGTTGTGATAAAAAAATGACATAAATTACATTTATCTGTGTCATTCGCGTAGTTTGATGAAGTGACGTGTATATAGACTATAGATACTGTCATGACCGTGAAATCTGAATATGATAATAATCTTCCGATAAATCTTGTACTGGGAATGAAGTACAATAAGTTCTCTAGTATTCGCGACCCTAACTCATTTAACATCCCATAGCATTAATTTCCTGCACAATTTGTGTACCGAAAACTAGGATCTCTGACCTTCAAAACTTGCCACGTTCGAATTGAGACTATAAGCTTATTCAAATTTAGATTAGAAGGCCAACATTACATTTAGGTCTCTAATAATTCAATCACTAAAAAACTAAATTGAATACCATTCCAAAAAACATTCTTCCTATATTTAGAGCTGGTTATTTAGCATGATCAATTGTCCTGAAACCTGATGAGGTAGGCCCCCTACATCCATGACAATAAAATCCCACTTCTGTCCCTTGATGCAATGCAGGCCCAAACATCCATGACAATAAATGACTGGTGGGATCTTTATACAATTCAATTAACCTGACACCTCCCTCATGTAACACAGCATCTACTTTATTGCCAGCACGAGATCCTTGGATTGGCACAGTCGGAAGAGCAATCTTTAAGTTTACTGTGTCGGGTCCCAGTTGTGTACGTATCACAATTTTGCTTAATTACGGGGCAGTGTGTTTTTATATCCATACAAACTATACATTTTCTGAAAGCCCTTGATTCAAGGAATTTATATAAATAAATAACTTTCTCGAATTCATTATAAGAATCGATTTATTTAAAGATAAATGATGTCATTTAGAAAAGTATAGTCCTCAAAATCATGCAATAATGACTCTCCCAGTTTTCACCAAACAAATTTGCTTTACCAGTTGAATAAAAACAGGTTGCCTCAGTTTTTTTAGTTAGGCTCTAGAAGTTATTTTATTGTCGTGCAAAGTTGAAATTTGAAAAAATCTACATAAACTCGACCCCTCTCCACTAAATCATAAATAATTCATGAACAGGGCCGAAGTGATAAAATTTGAGGCAAAATTTTGAAGATCTACGTGATTGGAATATTGTGTCCAAAGTTCATGTTTGTACATCAGATAGCAAGAGAGAGATTAGAATGGGAAACCCCACTTTTTGGCAAAAAACTAAATGGAGGAAAAGGCCAAAAACCAATCAGCACTGTGTTCCACCGCTTGAGCCACGCTAATCCCCTGTTCGCAGCTGGATAAGAACCCCCGCTGAGACAATGCTGTGACCGCTTGTTACATGTCAAACATTATTGTATGGTGTTTCAACTTTATTAATAATTTGAAGAGCAAAGTAAGCTATAGGCCTACATTGTTTATCAAGATTGTGCTGTAAACATCCTGTTCAAACTTCATTTACACATTGGGTAACATACATGTACATTGTACTAAATTTTTCAAGTATTCACAGTTCCATGACTGTTTGAGGATGTAATGATAGGTCAGCCAATTAGTTACGCTTCTTTGGCCATGAACCTCAATACACGCGGTCTTCGCCTTGAGCGTGAGTAATCCTTAGCACCCGCTGTGTCCCCTGGTGTGCGAAGTTCGCCTGATTGAGCCTTACCTACTGCACCACGAATGGCTTGAGTTTTAAAAAGTCATGTTTTTTTACTACAATGCACTAATTTTCATAATTTCTTATTCCCCCAACTTGTAGGTTGACTGTAGGTATAAGACAAAAACACAAAAATTGAGATTTTGAAGCTTCGACTCGATACAGTAACCTTAATTTGGTGTATTGGATTACATGAATTCACGCCTTGCAGCACATGTACTTTGCGTTGACAATGAGAATTTAAATGGTTTCGTGTAACATGAGCGATGTTAGATTTCTGGATAAGTGTTCACGTGTCATGCAGATGAATGAATACACCATTCATCACGTGATTAAGAGAGATCATATATGTCATCAGGGTTTGGGACCATATTGTTCACAATTGTATTGCATTTCAACATGTTGTCAAAAGAAACACTTCTTCAACATGTTCAGTCAAATTGTTTTGGAATATGTCAGTCATAGCTGGCGAAGAAGTCTTATGGGATGCACATTCTCCTTCTTTTGACTTTCATTGATATATTTACGTCCTTAAAGGAATAGACAACCTTTGATAAGCGTATATTGCAAATGAAAGAACAATTCCAGGAGTGTCCAGAACGATTTTTATTTCAATTTTGCAATTTTTTCCAACCGAATAAGAAGCCGTCAATGATAAATTCTATGGCTTGTAAGGGCACCGCCATTACGGCAAGTTTAGTGACGTCACTGGGCCGCAGAACACTGCAGTGAACTGGGAGGAAACACAGTTTGCCATGCACTGGAATAATCGCAGCCCAATAGGCCAGCAGGTGTGGATACATTCTTGTATTCTGTACCCTGTAAATACTGGCTAATGTTTGTACAATAACAATGATCTTATCCTTGTTGAGAAATCGGGGTTGATCTGTCGTCTAGACTGTCTAAGTGTCAAAAAAAAACACAGCATCGAGTTGTCTAATAAAATATGCTTTCGTTATAGGCTAATACTTTTCAGCTGATCACTATACGCCAACATGCGTCAACATAATTCGGCAGTAACTCACTGAGATTGTTTAATGTAACCGAAATTGTGAATAATTCTGATTTCTGTGTTACCAATTCAAAGAATCGAGCCTCAACAAAGACCGGCACTCAGCCAGAAAACGAAACTAAATCTGCCTTAGCTGGAGGCTCATTTCTCCGGGAAAAGATTGTCCGGAGATTTTTCTCACCGTTGAACTGTTACCGAAAGAAACTGTTCAGCATGACACGGCCGTTAAACACCCACCCAAATATCTAGCGTGCGAGAAAATTTACCTGAGAAAGTTTATGGAATAAATCCTTGTCAGCTAATGTCAGCACTTGCACATGTGCTCGTCTGATCGTTTCCTAACAGGACATCTCACAACAGAGCCGACTAAACGAAATCCGCGACCCGGCCGGCTTCTACGGTATATACATTGTACATCCTCGACCGATTTCTACGGTAGATCGTCTTCAATGGGCTCGAACACGCCTGACACTTCTTGTATCCCTCGACACTGCCCCCAAGCAGCGTAGATGAAAGCATGGTTTCGCCCAGCCAGCCATTGTCATCAGTCAGGTTAAAACTCCAGGAAATGCAAGGCGTCGGATACTTGGAAAAAGTTGAAAATCACTTGCTGCCATGTTTGCTCTCTGGCCCATTGACGTCATGAGCTAGTTGTCACGTGAACATCACTCGGCCGCTCATTGGTTAAACCATAAAGATGGCATAAAGATGGCGGCTCCCTTCATTCAACACATCTGGTTATTTTCCCAATGTTTGGGAGTATTTTTCTTCGTTAAAAAGAATCTCAAAAATAGGAAAAAAATATTTTTGGGCACAGTTTGGATTGTTCTTTCAGTCGCAGTTTACGTTTGCCAAATGTTGTCTATTCCTTTAACTTTTCAACAAATTGACCAATGTCTCTCGAATTCGATCAGAATAAACCATTGGGTCACTCAGATGTCACCTACAAAAATTGAGGTCAGTAGGTCTGAGGTCAAGGTCACTGTGACATAAAAATCAGGGAAAAAAGATCGAAATTCTGTTTTTGTTTTAAGTTCTGAAATTATCAAAGGTCAGTTAGGCCAAGGTCAGTGATTGTTACGGAAATTGGAAAAAAAGGAAATTATTTAAATTACTTTGACAGTGCAAGGTTATAAATTGTGATAGCTCTTCAGAAATACATCAAGGTATGACAAAGAAGACACCAGAGACTCACCCACCTGTCCAATGAATGGACAGGCAGTTTAAGATTTGGAGAGGCAAAACTTTGAAAATTGAATATGGGAGAGATAGGCAAAATGTGATATTTGGACAGCCAGTTCTCAAATCCTTGCTAACACCCTGGGTCAAAGGTTAAGGTCACGGTGGGCATGTACAGTTGAGTTCAATAGAAACCACTTGTTGACCTCATCAAAACACTGAATGTAAATATTAATAGTACATCAACTTTTCGACATGTTCACTATCTTCACTGTCACCAGATGGCAGACCAAAATAGTAACGTATCTGAATGAAGGACTTTCGTCTGTACCAACATGATCATGTCTGTATTTCATATAAACTAAATTGTTGTGGATTTTCAGATGTTCAATGTGAGATAAAATTGATTTTTGAAATTTGAACATGTTTTATACAAAAAGATGTTTGAACATGGTGTACAGCTGCAGCTGTAATGAATTAGTAAGAATCACATGATATGGTGCTGTAATATGGTGCTGTAATAGATTCATCATACTTTAGTGCAATGTCTCACGTACTGTACATATACAAGTACAGAAAACACTCCTATCATTCAATCATCGGCAGTGCATTTTTCTCAAAACTAATATAGAGGTGATCCAATATTAGAATGGAAAATTGACAAAATGATGCAAAATTACAACCAGAATCACATTTATTGTGCGATTTTGTCACAAAGATTGAAGGCAAGAGATACGAACTAAAAATAATACGCAGGGGTTTCATTTTGAACAGGAGTTACATGTAGCTACCAAAAAAAAAACCTTAGCCAGGTACCTTAAGACTGATTGAAATTAATAGTTCGTTTATCATCACTGCCTGTGTCCCTAATTTTGCCTCCGCCCCGAAGATTAGTTTTATTTATTATTTTTCGATATGCAGTGTCTAAGACAAGTTGTTCAGCAAGGTGTGCTCAGAAGCATGGAAAGTCCCATTTACAACCCGCCACCAGGGATTACAGAGCTAATTTAGACTGCTAAGGTTGTTATGCTTCAAAAATTAATTGGAGAACAATCATGTATTTATTTATTCTGCAAACAAAATTAATAATTCGCCCATCAGCTTGTTTGAATGCATATATTTCATATAGATTACCTTTTGATCCCTTTTAGAGGTGTAAGGTATTGTGCTAAAAATAAAAATGAAAAAAAATGTAATCTATGTGTACAGGTACATGTAGTCCCTCTCACAATTTGTGCAGGTGATCAAAACTAGAGTGATGGATAAAAATTTAAAGGATAGTGTGCATGAGTGAATGTTATTGGGGCGATTTGTGTATCATAGTGTTTATCATTCTGTATATTTATATGATATACAACAACGTGGAGCATTCCTTCATTCGGGGAGCAGGGGTTTCCCATAATACATTGCACGACCCCATTGCACTGGACAGGATCCAGTCAAGTTCATAAGACGAGAAAAGTGTAAATACTAAATTGTTGTTGCATCGACACATCTCTCCTCTGAAATTATATTTCATGCAGTATGCGAATACGTTAAAATAGTAACGGACGCCGACTTCACGGGAAAGGACGTGACTGCGAGATTGTTGAAAATTAGGGTCTTCATAAACCCAGAACCGGAACCTGTCCAGCGAAAGCGGAATGAGATTTGCAACGTCTGCTCGGTGAATGCGGAGATTATATGGTCAATGTTTCAAGGTTCTTGTGCTCAAGATATGACCCCTTGTTCAGGTGTAATACAACATATAGTTTATTTTTCATTCCAGCCTTATGAATGAAGTAGTACATACATCACCTACGATTGGAAGTAACGTGGAAGAAGTCATCTGGAAGAATATTCACTTTCTCATGTGGGATATAGGAGGGCAAGAATCACTACGGTCCTCTTGGAATACTTACTACACAAATACTCAGGTAAATATCAACGTACTACACAAATACTCTGGTAAATATCAACATTATACACAAATACTCTACACAAATACTCAGGTAAATATCAACATACTACACAAATACTCAGGTAAATATCAACATACTACGCAAATACTCAGGTAAATATCAACATACTACACAAATACTCAGGTAAATATCAACATACTACACAAATACTCAGGTAAATATCAACATACTACACAAATACTCAGGTAAATATCAACATACTACACAAATACTCAGGCAAGAATCACTAGTCCTCTTGGAATAGTACACAAATACTCTGGTAAATATCAACTTACTACACAAATACTCAGGTAAATATCAACATACTACACAACTGTTCTGGTGAATATCATGACTATACAAATGCTTAGGTAAATAAAATGACCGCACAAATACTCTGATAAATATCAACTAACTACACAAATACTTAGTAAATATCAACATACCTGACACAAATACTCTGGTAAATATCAACTTACTACACAAGTACTCTGGTATATATATCAACTACCACACAAATACTCCAGTAATTGCAAATACTATGTTAATACTCCGGTAATATCAACACAAATACTCAGGAATATATCAACTTACTATACTGATACTCATGTGAATAGTAACTGACTAAACATGCACTCAGATAAGTATCAATTTACTGCTCAGACTCCAGTAAATATCAACTCACTAAATATGTTCTCTGGTGAATATCAACTCACTAAACATGTTCTCTGGTGAATATCAACTCAATAAACATGTTCTCTGGTGAATATCAACTCACTAAACATGTTCTCTGGTGAATATCAACTCAATAAACATGTTCTCTGGTGAATATCAACTCACTAAACATGTTCTCTGGTGAATATCAACTCACTACACAATTCATGTGAATGTCAACTTGCATTTACACAAATATTTCAGTAAATATCAACTTATCACATAAATACACAGATAAATCTCAGTCTACTACACAAAGACTCTGATACATGTATTTACCAACTTACTACACAAATACTCCTATACACAGTTACATGTAGTCGAGACTCATCTAAATACATGTGTATGTGTAGAGAGTGTGAGAGAGAGAGAGACATTAAACCTTAATTCTCTCTCTTTCTACACATATACATGTATTTAGGTGAGTCACAACTACATGTAACTACACAGATACTCCGGTGAATCCCAACTTGATATGCAAAAATCCCAATGTAACTAATTTATATTTCCTTGACAATGATGTATCATTTTGAATCCATGCTAATGATATTTGTATATTTACAGTTTGTCATCCTTGTAGTTGACAGTACAGACAGAGAAAGACTGTCCATTACAAAAGAGGAACTTTACAAAATGTTGTCACATGAAGTGAGTAAATGTGTTTTTGGCAAGTAATGACCTTGGTTTTACTTATACCAATGGTCCCTGCAATTATTTCCAATTACTATTCCAGACTATGTGTTTGAAAAACTATTTTATTACAGGGAATTTATGTCTACAGTTTATACATATAATGGATAGTTCTTATACTATACATTTTAAATTTAATATTCTGGAATAATTGAATAGTTAAAAACTAATTGCGAGGGCCTTTGGCATTTACCGGAACTTCTCTGCACCACTGCAGCTCTAGTGTTAGAAGAAAGATGAAACATTTTCTGAATTGCACATTTGCTAACAAGAGCGGGGAGATCTAGGAAAGGGTGACTCCTTGCGTATGTATTAAATGGGTACCCCTTGAACATGTTACAAAAACTGTCTCCTCTCCACCAATACCAAACTGGAAATCTAATTTGAACTAGTTAGGCCTTTCTACTCCATCGATCTTTCATTTTATACAGTCAAAATAAAAGGACCCCAGGTCTGGAACAAATTGCCCTCGAGATTGAAAGAATGCATTTCGATTTCTCTCTTCAATTCTAAAATTAAAACTAAGTTTTATATTTAGTTACTATACCTCATACTTGCTATTCTGACTGCTACCCCAAAACGTCCATGAATGAAAATGAGGTAAAGCAATATTTTCTTTTGTATTCACCCTCTGTATTTAAAACAATATAAATCTGACACCAGGGATAAAACAAGCCCCATGGGGTTTTAATCCTGCCAATTTAAATGTGATAACTTATTCAGAATGTTATGTATGTTATTGATGAAATAAATTTCAATTCAATTCAAAGGAATGCTCCAGTCAGTTCATACCAGTATCTATTGTAAAGGTTTTTAAATTGAAAGTGTGTCGGTACCAACTATTTCTTTGCTACTGAAGACAGAACTGTATTATTTTATTCATTTCTGTGTCTTATTCACAAGCATTTATCTGTGCACTGCTCTTCTCATTTGACAACATTGGAGACCTTAAGCTTTTGATGAAATTCAGAATACTGATCAGGTGTGATGTGATTTGGTACTCAAGAGTACCATGGCAAGAAAATGGCAGCACTCAGCTAATACCTCTCCTGTCTTTAGTGGCAAGGAATATTTGGCACATCAAATATTAAGTATAATTTTGAAGTATAAACCTTCCCAATAGAATTGTATTTGAATTGAGTGAAGCATTTCTTAACTGAAGTGTTACTAGTTGAAGCAGGTCTACTGTACTTGTATTTGTGCATATGAATATTCACCTTTTTCAACTCTGGTCATCAAGGGACATACTAGTCCATACTGGCAATTGTCAAATTTTCAAATTTCTGTCTGTTTATTTGACCCCTATAGGATCTGAAGAAGGCCGCTGTACTTATATTCGCAAACAAGCAGGACATAAAGGGGTCCATGTCATCGGCAGAAATCTCTAAGCAGCTTAATCTCACATCAATCAAGGATAACGGCTGGCACATACAGGGCTGTTGTGCCCTCACAGGGGAAGGGTATGTACAGAATCGCTCAATAAATAGAGTAATCAATCACAGGGCTTCTAATAGAGGTATGTCATGATTTCAGGATTAGCCAATCAGTGTGCCTGTTAGACCTCCCCATAACAGATTATTGCAGGTAGGTGTATACAGTCTGCCCAGGGGAGATTAATATGGACTTGTCTCCCTGGGAGCAAAAGTTATCTCCCCTTAGAACATAGCCTTTGATTGCTAATATTTCTTATTCTTTGAATTATATTTTGGGCCAACCTCAGCTGAATTTAGCTCCCATTTAGCTTTGGATCTACACATAGTGTTAACTTGTTTGCACAGCTCGTATGTTGTTAGCTGATTGTGACATCTTTGTCCTATCAGAATTGCTTATTAATAACCATTCACATAATCCTGCCAGTCGTTAGTCCATACCTTAAAGTCCCCAATAATTCAATAATTTGAAGAAATAGGGTACCATAATAATGACAGAGAGATCTAATCTAGCTAAATTTATATGCATGCATTTGACAATGGTGGGGGAGAATGCGACACATATGCATTCTGAAACAGCAGGACTAGAGTTTCAGAACTAGCTGTAGTTCCATTCATAAGTTTCCAGAATCTGCCCCTACATAGAAAAGTACCTATAATACTTTGGCAAACTCTGAACAAATGTTCAGACAGGTACTAATCTATGTCGAATAGGATAAGAGGGATGGATGGGTGTTTCCCTCTTGTAAGAAACCATCTTGTGTTTTTATTATCCCACCGGACAGGCTCTGATTGGGGGATATAGAATCGCTGTTTGTGTCGAGTGCACTGTCTGGTTAGTGCATCACTTTTTTTCATTAACATAATTTGAAAACTATAGATTCAATAGCAAAAAAAAAAAAAAGATCTAGAACGTTACAATATTCAGAAGAAATATTATTCTGTAACTCATTATTATTTATTTACAGGTTGTATCAGGGACTAGAATGGATATCAAACCAACTGAAGCGACGATGACACCATCAACATTTAGGAATTGTTTTTGACATTATTTTTGTAAATCATGAGATGAAATTGATGGAAGAAAATGAACCGATCAAAGAACAAATCTGCCTCCATTGCTGCTCTAGTCATCCAGTTGTGCTGGATTTATGATTTGTTTAACTTATTCAACAAAAAATGGACCAGCCAATGAAAAGTGAAGGATTGTGAATTGAAAATGGGGCATACTGTGATTGGTCCACCTTATATTCCCTGCAGTGTAGTATATTCTAGCAAAAAGTTCATGCCCTTGAGATGTTCTTTGGTGCTGATTGGTGGACCAGATAGAAATTAACAGAACATTTTCATTGGCCAGTGAGCATTTTATGGGAGTATTTATTTGACCAACTGTTAAAAGAAATGGAGTATGATTGAATGAAGCTGCATGTATCGTGATGACACATGCAGTTTGAGTGGTCGGATATAAGAGATGAGGTCCAAAGCAGTCTGTTCATTGGCTGGTCTAACCAGTGCTCTATGATTGGATAATCCAAGCAATGACCTGTGTCACCCGAAAAAAATATATCGCTGTGCTGAGCCATTGTGTAAATCCACATGCAGGCATATTTGCAGAAATGGTCAGTCACGATGCCACCGAGCAGCATTGCTTAAACCACCATGTCAGAGGATTTATCAACATGCATGCCTGCTACGAGATATTCTTCCCAGGATGCATCTGCTCTGCAATATCTGTATATGGAATAACATGTTGAAAATGCTGCATCTTGGACGTCTTAGAGAGAGACAAAACGGTTACATGGAATTTGATACAGTGACACTGACAACTACAGAAATGGTGGAGGATCAAGGTTGTACATTATTTATTTAAGAAGCAATTGTCCGGAGGTGTGCTCTGTATTCAGTCATTCAATTAGCCAACGGTTGTCATCATTGCAGTCATTTCTCATGAAGTCAAGTCTCTCTTATCATTTTAGGTATGTTACACAGTGTCATTTTTATGTATATATTCCTATCATAAACTTCAGTATACATGTATGTCGTCATGCTGTTTAATGTGCTGCATGTTTTCACAATTTTATCTTCTACAACTCACATTGAGAACTGCCATGTTCACATACATGATATATGTCAGGCCTTGCATTCTGACAATGTCTGATGAAGCATGCTGCGTTCAAATACAAACCAAGTCCATTAACAAATTAAGAACTTTTCATCTCCCTGCCAGGGTGATGAAATTGCTGTATCAACAACATGTGGTCCTAAAGATCGGTAGTCTTTTAAGCTGGTTACAGGGCCTCTCACCTTTGTGGGGGGCAATGTCGCCATGGCTAGCGAGCATGTCATGCATAGCCAGGCGGCTGGCGTCATTCAGGATTTGTGTTCAATTCCGATCAGAGCTGAATCTTCGGTTTGTTATCATGGTTACTGGTCAAAGTTCTAATCAATGCCTGTTACATGTACATATGTATATATCGGTGTACATATACCATTCGATCAATTCAAATATATAAAGCCAACTACTTATGTTTAATGGTTGTTATTGTTATTGTTCAATGACACCCTTTCTGCCTGGAAACCTGTCCTCTTATGTGTTTTTAATTGGTCAGTAACACTTTCTGGTCATTGCTTTAAGAGCCTTTTTGAAGCCCACTCTCCGTCTTAAATGCTAGTGCCAGATCGAGGATGCAGCCCGATATTAATTTCGCTATCAATCCACTTGAGGAAAGTTTGGCTGATCCAGAGGGCTGATGAGTGACTTCTCTTTCTCCATCTTATATCTCGAGACTTTGTTAGCAGCCAGATACGTTCTGTCACAGTCTCGATACCTGTGTTTTTAATTTAATTAAAATTATACTATAAAAATTCACCACTTGAGGGCATGTCTGCGAAAGTGCTTTTGCACAAAGTAAGGTGAACAAATGAATATACTTACAATATTTCCCCCATGTTTGTCTCTCTGTTGTATTTTGATGAACTCCATAAACATGATAAGTAGTTAAAGCTGACACAAGTTCTGGCTTTGACCTATGGTCAGCTTGTCATGCTCTAGACTAGTAGCTTCTCTTTAATATTCATATAGAAGTCGGATATTGGTCAGCCTCTTCGGTTACAAATTCTGCCAGGATCTGGACTCGTCCACTTTGTGGAATTTGTTGGCCGACATCCAGTCAGAACATCCACTGACTTTGAGAATGAATGACCATGACCGTCTCCCTGACCAGTGAAAGGCAACTTCAAATGTGATAACCAATCAGGTTGCTGGAATTATCAGTCAAACTCAAATTTTCAAACTTCAAATATTTGAGTTTCAAATTCAATCTGTGTTGGTAGTGAAGCGAGATGCCGGGTGATCCCTGTGTGCTGTATGTATATAAAAGGGAGGCAACCATTCTAGCCATGCCCACTATCACAGAAATTCTGTATTATATGTGTTATAGGAATTATCACCAAGAGAATTGACTGAAACCTGGCCAGTTGTATCAAATGTGTTTTTCCTGTACCATGTAGTCGATTCTAGGACATTTATATCCATTTGAATTTCATCCACATTTTTACAGTATTCATTCCATTATAAGGAAGTCATTCAATTTATGGGCATTGGGTGCAGCTACCATTGCTTGTAGAATTTCATAATACTGGGTAACATTGGCAATGGAAGTGATATAGCACGTGCACTGACATGTTCTAAAACTTCACAACAACATGAATGTGGTCTTTAATTGAACATTTCTAATTTGTTTCTCAACGTAATTGTTGATACAGGTTTACATACATGTATTTTTTAAGTTTAGCCCTAAATATCTTGTACAGGAAAGGTGGTTGTCCTTTAGTTATCCAGACTTTTGGATCAGGGGAGAGAACTCATTATCTGTATGTGCCTCGTGTCTGTGAATATCCGCATTGGAAAGTGCTGAAAGATTTATGGTTTGTGCTACTGGTGCCCACCTAGTGTTATACTGTTCTTAAACAGTGCTGAAGATCATGTTGATATATTGCAAATGTTGAGTTCTATTCCAATATGTACATGGATGAGAGCCAATCATCTTCAGTGATCTATTAATTTGGATACATGTATGTATGTCCCAATTCTTGTAGTGTCGGTTATCTGAATTGATATTTGATTGAAGCATTTATTGCTGATAATCTGCATCTGACTGGAGCAGACCTGAATTGAAGGATTTATCGCCCCAAATTTCATGGTATATTTCTTTCGAGAATGTGGATGAACTTTCCCCAAAAGTGATTTAGAATAAGCTTATCAATTGTCGCCAAGCTCTGTTTCACTGAAGCAACCATTGTTCCCAATAGGCTTCTACTGAATGGAAACCCGAGATCATAAATGTTCTTGTCTGTTCACAATATTCTCTACAGATTACATGCTAGTCATCCATTTCAATCAAAGGTATTACATAGTATTATAAGCCAATTTCACTGTAGTTCTTCCCATGAAGCAGAACCTCGTATTTGAAGTCTTCCCATTACATTTGACATGTTCATGTATATTGATGATAAAGTCTTTCAGCTGCTATCTCTCCTTCAGTGAAGATATCCAGTAATTCAAGTTGGTTTACTAGGTGATGGAGGTAACTGATGCCTTAATATTTGAACTAATCACGTGATTGTCTTGCTATCAAGGTTGATGCAGTAGCACTTTGTAAAAAATGATTTACCAGACTGGCTTGATCATATTGTAGTTGTCTCACATTCTCGTTGATTAAACACACAGGTGTGACCCTTCACCTGGCAGTGAGAACAAATAACTGTCAACCAAACCCAGTTAAACTCCGTATTTGTGTTTTAGCATATTTTGTGTTCAGAATTTGTACATCTTAAAACAATGGGTATTGTTGCAGTTTGTTTGCTGAGGTAGGGGAGTGTTGCATCACCAATCTGTGTTCATTGAGCATCTTTTCAGATAAAACTAACCAGCAGAACACTCATGCACTCCTACAAATAGTCATGGAAGTATTGTGACTATAATTTGACAGTCTGCTCATGAATATGATGTTCATGTTCATCTAATATTTTTGCCATGTCTAAAGAAAGCAAGATTGTATTGCTGAATGTAATCCTGGCACAGGTTCTTAAGTCCCTATTAATCAGCTGCTTTGTGATCTATTCAGATGGCAACGGTATTTGAAAATGCCAAGAATTCACTGATCAAGTAGATCAGATCAGCTCCATGCAGCCCAAGGCACACGACTCTTGTGTACCAGGGTCAGTATATGCAACACATGCTTCAGTAATCTTTCTATAAGGTGGATTCCACGCAAAACTGTACCACTAACTCCCATTTCTGTCTGTCCTTGACGGATTATGACATTAGAAACACCAATAACTTGGAAAATATCATAAACAAACACAGTTCCTGTATCTTATTATCTAAAATGTGTCAATGAATTGCATAAGATGAAAATAAACAAGTGCCCCTATGAATTATTTGAACAGTTTTTAGTTTAGCAGAACAAAACACAAATGACATCAGTAACATTGTGTTACTAATGTCATTTGTCTGTCAAAATCTATTTCGTATATGTACAAGAAATTTCTTATACAGAAGCACTTGCATATGCTCAGTGGAATTAGGCCAAGCATATTGATGTATCTGTACCATTGTCAGTGTTTGTCATCGACCATGCTGTAATATTGAGCCTTTTCAAAAATGTTCTAATGTCATTTCTGTCAAGGGAGTTGGACAGACATGACACTAGAAACGTTTTTCAAACGCTCATAGTATCGATGTATTGGTATTTTATACACTGGCAATGGTACATATATCTCAATAAGGTCAAGCTAGTACCACTGTAAATCTTTAATTGATTAATTTAATTGACATTTGTTTTGTGGTGAACATTGTAAAAAAAGTTGGACAGACATATGACATTAGAACAAATGACACTAGAAACATTTACATTTCTGTCTCTCTATTATACTGCAGATAAGAAATGTGCAGTGTAAAACTGTTTATACTCAGATATGCATACATTATACAACATTTGTGGGTTTAGCAAACACAGTACAAGACACAGAGTCAGTATTTTAACATTTCTAATGTTGCAAACGTCATTTTCCAGTGAGACAGACAATTTGACGGAAAGTGGTACACTTTTTTGTGGAATCCGCCATAACCCCCCGCTTCTAGATTGTTGTCCAGGTTGTATACGAACCTTCGAAAGTAAACAATTTGGAAGAGCTTTTTCTTTACACTGCTGGTGTGAAAAGGAATAGGACCCCACCCGTGGGGTTCCCAGGTCTAAAAAGGAATTAGACCCAAATGTTGTGATATGACTGAGATATAGTTGAAAGCGATGTTGAATCATATTCACTCACTCTCTCGACAGTGATGTTGATAAATGATTTATACAAACTGCCTTGTCTGAACATAACTACCATTCTACTGGAGATGCAGTGGTCCAGAACCAGGAATTCTATCCTGTTTTAACTACAACAATACGCCATGGTATTATTTCTTGTGTTGGTTTTGTAGGTGAAAAATTTGAACTTAAACAAAATTATCTTGGATGGTTTTGTCTTAATTGAATTCATTAGTCTATTGTTTATTCTTCTTTTAAAATAGTTCGTACATAATTGACTATTTATTGGTAAATCTATTTTTGTGAAACAATGAATACTAAATTGGGTAACCCCATTTTTTTGAATTAGTAAAAAAATGTACAAAGATGAAATACTTTAACATTGATCAATATCTTTAGTATTGTGTTGACATTTTATTCTGCCTGTGTTGAAGGACATTTTAAAACTCCTCAGCTTGTGTAATGGATCCAAGTTTTATCTATTTAATGCTATGATGCTCTGACAAATGGTGCACCACCACAACTAAGATAAGGGTAAAATGTTTAACAAAGCTCAGTGACAGCACCTGTGAATGGGAGAATAGATGAAGATGGACCTCGAGAAATTTTCCAGTTATCACGCTTGGTTTTCAGTTCCAAAATCCCTAAAGAATTCGAAAGGAAGACCTAGAGAGTTGCTGTATTCCAAATTATAATGCATAAACTGTTACCACATATGGTTATGCTGAACCTTTCAGACATTACCAGAAGTCAAGGCACGACCTCGGGCAATACTTCAGCAATTTCCGGATATCATTTTATATCCGTGGGTAAAATATGTGGTTGTATGGTGTGTGGCATCTTTGTGATGAGCCAAGTAAATGTCGATGCAGGCAATTGAAGGTGGAATCTTTGATGTCAACAATAACATTCCTTCGTATGGGTATTCATTAGGCCTAGATGAAGGAATTTCTGGATTCCTATTTCTATTCGGTACAGTCGTAGAACAATATTAATTGTTCTTCCAAATTTCTCCACGCTTTGGGACACCAAATGGCAATTGAACCTGAATTATTCTTAGAACTAACAGCCTCACATTCAATTATAGCCATCATGTCATTGTGTTGAGCACTATGTAAATTAAGTAAATATATATAATATGATGTAGTAAACACGAAAAATAAAACTGTATATTTTCAATATGGATGTTCTGCCTGTTATATGTGGGGGGCATATAGCAATCGCTTTGTCCGTCTGTTCGTCTGTCCGTCCGAATTTCTTGTCCGCGCAATATCTCAGTTGATATTTGAGACAGAATTGAAACTTGCATGGAATGTGGTCAGTGCCTCGTAGTTGTGCAGCGTAAATTTTTTTCCGAGTTCCGGTATCATTTTCTAGAGTTATGGCCCTTTTTCTGAAATCTCTGTGAATGGGACTTGTCCGGGCTGGATCTTGGTTAATATTGTATGGACAAGTATGAAATTTGCGTGATATGTGGTCAGTGGCCCACATTGTGCAGTGTAAAGTTTTTCCCCCATTTCGCTTATTGTCCTCCGCCACGAAGTGGTGGGAGGACTTGGAAATGCTAGCCGTCCTCCGTCCTTCCGTCCCACATCTTGTGAACGCGATATCTTGAGAACAATTCGACCATCGACTTCAAACTTGAGAAGGTGCTTCACATCAGTTAGACGGCCATTGGTATTGATTTTCACTGAGGTACATAATCCAAGATGGTCGCCATCGACCATATCGGATTCTGTTCGTCCCACATCTTGTGAACGCGATATCTCAAGAACAATTCCACCAATCAACTTCAAGCTTGGGAAGGTTCTTCACATCAGTCAGACGGCCATTGGTATTAATTTTCACTGAGGTACATAATCCAAGATGGCTGCCATTGACCATATTGGATTCCATCCGTCCCAGATCTTGTGAACGCGATATCTCAAGAACAATTCAACCAATCGACTTCAAACTTGGGAAGGTTCTTAACGTCAGTCAGACGGCCATTGGTATTGATTTTCACTGAGGTACGTAATCCAAGATGGCTGCCATTGACCATATTGGATTTTGTCCATCCCACATCTTGTGAACACGATATCTCGAGAACAGTTCGACCAATCGACTTCAAACTTGAGAATGTGCTTCGCATCAGTTAGACGGCCATTGGTATTGATTTTCACTGAGGTACGTAATCCAAGATGGCTGCCATGGACCATATTGGATTCCATCCATCTCGGATCTTGTGAACGTGATATCTCGAGAACAATTTGACCAATCGACTTCAAACTCGAGAGGGTGCTTCACATCAGTTAGACAGCCATTGGTATTGATTTTCATTGAGGTAGTATGTAATCCAAGATGGCTGCCATTGACCATCTTGGATTTCCCTCACCCATATTGTACCCATCTGTGTTGTGAACACGATATCTTGATCTATTCCACCCATCCATTTATAAACCTCACCATCCACAAATCCATGTACAACTACAGACTTACATTCCAGTGTTACACTACCCATTACTGCTTCCCAAACCTCAAATTGTCTCAACAATTCCAGATAGTCTTATCCCACATACACATATCCACTTTCCAAGTTATATTTAAGGAGATATTGGAAGCGTATATGCTGCATGCTCTCAAACAGGGTACTTGGCGGAGGACCTGCTAGCTACTCCGCTTGTATTTTCAAGAGTTATGGCCCTTTGTTCCTGAAATCTCCGTGAATTGGGATTTGTGTGGGCTGGATCTCGGTTAATATTGTATGGACAGTTACGAAATTTGCAGGATATGTGGTTAGTGCCCCGTAGTTGTGCAGCGTGAAGTTTCTCTGTGTTTCACGTATATTTTCAAGAGTTATGGCCCTTTTTTCTTCACATTTTTGTGAATTGGGACTTGTCCGGGCTGGATCTCGGTTAATATTGGATGGACAATTATGAAATTTGCAGTATATGTGGTCAGTGCCCTGTAGTTGTGCAACGTTAAGTTTCTCCGCGTTTCGCGTATATTTTCAAGAGTTATGACCCTTTTTTCTTCAAAATCTTTGTCAATTGGATCTTGTCCGGGCTGGATCTCAGTTAATATTGTATGGACAAATATGAAATTTGCATGATATGTGATCAATGCCCCATAGTTTTGCAGCGTGAAGTTTCTCTGCTTTCGGTTTTATATTCACGAGTTATGGCTCTCCGTTTATCAAACCTGAGTGAATGGGATATATTTATTTGTCCAGGCTGGATCTCGGTCCATAACCGATTTGGACTGGGAAAATGGCTATATATATGCTACATTCCAAAGCAGACCACATATGTCCTGAAGTATGAAATTGTCCCAAAAAGAGTTAATTGGGTGCAAAATTCAAAGTTCACTGATCGCTTCATAATTTCACCACAATATACTCCAAAGGAATGTAGGTCTCTTAACCAGGTCACATTTTCGGATTTGGCGAAGCCCCGGCGACCGTCTTGCATCAAAACATTGTATTATCACTTGTTGGTCGATACTTGGAATATGTATTATGCGAGGCATGGCAAAACAAGTGATTGAAACAGAATTTTATAATTATCCAAATTAGGCCTCCACCGATCAATACAGAACAGAACAATGGCGTGGCAGTGTCTGATTAAAGGGGGGGGGGGGATACAATTGTGTTATATTTCACGTCCTATAAGTGAACTACGCCAGCTATAGCCCTCCAAGTGCCGTGGAATGCATTCTCCTACTCCCAACTTCATTATTTAGTTTCTTAACTTATCACCTAATCAATCTATTTCTTTCCATTTGACCGTGATAACAATGGGGTCACGCAGTTGTCGCTTACCAAAATTGAGGTCAGTGTGTCAAAGGTCAAGTTCACTAGCCTAAAATCAGGAAATTGTCGGAATTCATTTTTTGTTTTAGTAGATACATCAGATACATGTATGCCAAGTACTGGAATTATCAAAGGTCAATTACAAGCGTCTAGTCCGTCATTCATAATCCAGCCGTCGTCCATTAGAGAATATCCGCGTCCATAATCCAAAGACCTATTCCATTTTCCACATAACAGTATTAGCACCCAAATTCAAAAAGACAATCATAGTATACATAAACATAGGCTTGTTTCCTGCAAGAGAGAAGCGGTCAACAGTTTTCAATGATGCCGGCAAGACATCATGATGTTCCAAAAATATCAAATCCGTATTCTTAATCCATAATATTCGTTGTAAAGTCGTCATCTAAAGAATGATGTATCTCAGTCACGCTTTGATTGTGACTGTTCATATGAGTACCATGAGGATCTTGAAGTACATGGGTTCATACGGCCCCTAGCCCGGGTTAAGCGGAATTAGACACAAGTTACGAAACGTAGCGCCATAGATCTTGCACGCTACGTTCGTATTTGCTATCAGCATGCGATATGTATCGCCAAATTTGAGAAACTTTGAGTGGAGGCGCTTGGTGGAATAGCCCTGTTTTATAAGTTTCTGCAACAATGTTTTGTGACGTTGATTAAAATCATCACATTTAACACAGGATCTAGCAAATGCTACTAAGCGAGATATGTATACGCCATATGCAGGTCCCACTGGAATATTACTATCCAGAAAGGGATAGTTTACGATGTCGAAATTGTAATCATCTCTTTTGTCATAAAGTCGACGAGAGAGAATGCCCGCTTCATTTTTATAGAGATAGAGATCTAAATAAGATGTGCCTGTAGGGCTATCTGTAGTTTCCTTCAAATCCAGTGAAGGTGGATATATATCCTTCACTGCGTCATTTATATAGCGATTATCCACAGCGAGAAGATCGTCTATATAGCGTTTGGTGAATGAGAAGGAACGGGCTTTGAATGGATCGATTTTTGAAAGCGCCTGCATATAGTCATATTCATAAGAGAACAGATATAGGTCGGCCAACAGGGTGCACAATTAGTACCCATTGGAATACCTATATGCTGCTGATATATTGTGTTGCCAAATTTCACATAGATATTTTTAATGAGAAATTCAAGCAACTCTATAAACAAAGAAACATCCCATGAATGATATCTCTTGTATGTAGTAGAGCTAAAGAATGCTTTATGGCTTCTGACATTAATATATCTACGATCAGTTTTCTTGAACACAGATACTATTAATGAACTTAGACGGTCAATAAGGTCCTGATGAGGGATTGTAGTATAGAGAGTCGAGAAATCCCATGTGGATACATGTCTGTACGGTATGTGACCTTTAGCATCAAGCTCTTCCGTAAGACATTTTGAGTTCATGGTGGTCCCCAAACAGGAAATTATCGCAAACATTGTGCTATTACTCTAGTCCAAGGATATGTATTGTGCTCAAAATTCAGGAATACCTCACGCTAATGGTAAACAAAAAAACATAATGACCAAAGGTCAAGGCCTCTGACCACCAGCTTCTCAGTCACTGCAACACGTAAGACGTACTCGATAATGCCAATTAGGCTCTCGTTCAAACTTTGTACAGTACTTGGAAAGGTCCAATGCTAAATGGGAATCCTATGAGCCTTTGTCATGGAATAGACGGTCTCGCCGTAACCATGACTTCCTTTGTAGACGGTCTTCCCTTAACCATGGCATTCTCTGTAAACGGCCTCCTCGTAACCATGTCATTCTCTGTGGACGGCCTTTCCGTAACCATGGTATTCTCTGTAGACTGTTTCCCTGTAACTATGACATTCTATATCGGGGGCCTGTCCGAGATCATGGCCTCTGTAAACGGTCTCACAGTAACCATGTCATTCTCTGTGTTTTGTTGTCCTCACACTTCTTGACATGTTATCTCTTTTAGAGGTAGTTGATTTGAATATTATAATTTCATGTGTTCATTTACACATTTTAGAGAGTTATCGATCTATAAATAATTTCTCAGTTTGTGTGTCCCAGAGAACAAATACAATATCCAGATATATATATATTTATTATATATATTTCTAAGAATAATTCGAGCTTCAAGAACATTTTGGAAATAGTACAGGGGTAGTCTGCTGAGCATTTGCTCTAAACGCAAAAATGAATGGTATAAAATAGGCCTCAGCCCCTCAGAGAGTTTGTCGTAAGAGGTTCACTCGTGGGGTTCCCGGTTGAA
Source organism: Hanleya hanleyi (assembly GCA_036873755.1). Classification (NCBI taxonomy): domain Eukaryota; kingdom Metazoa; phylum Mollusca; class Polyplacophora; order Lepidopleurida; family Hanleyidae; genus Hanleya; species Hanleya hanleyi. The sequence continues at coordinate 46,926 of JAVTVY010012742.1, forward strand.
AAGGAATAGGACTCTACCTGTGTGGTTTCCGGATGTGAAAAGGAATAGGAATCAAACGTCGTGATATGATTGAAATAGTGTTGAAAGCGACGTTAAATCATATTCAGTCACTCACTTCAAACGCAAGAAAATAATACAGGGACAACTGCCCCATCTATCCCTGGACACTGGCCACCCTTGGAGAAATGGGGTTTCAGACTTTATTTTGCGCATTTTGGCCCTTTTTACGAAAGCCGAGGGGGTTCTTCAGAGTTTTACTTTTTGACTTCTGACTTCCGACTGCCGATTTTTGAAACTGCACGGATTATGATATCTTATTGACAAATATGAAGTAACAAAGGAGTATTCATGCGATTCATATTTATTCAAAATTCACTTCAACTAACACACCTCCTTACACAAGTTAATTGACTGCAAAGGTATCAGAATATTAAATATCCGTATTTGTCAATCTAATCAACTCACCGATAGCTTATTTGCATGTCAAATTTTTACCAGTTCCAGAAAGCTTCTCATCAACCAGAAGAAATGTTTTCATGTAAAAAAATGTTTGAAAAATTCAGAACAATGTGGCAATTTTCAGAAAAATATGGCAACAACATATCTTCCCCACAGAAGTTTTAATTTTCCATTTGAGTAATCACGCTTTAAGTAATCAAAATTATCAAGACTATTCAAGGTTTGGAACAGCCAGATGAGGGAACTATAAAATCCCGTGATACAAACAAATATTTATATTATTTATTTATAAAAATTTCAAAGTGCGGAGTAGTAGGTAGGGAGTATTAAGTAGCAACAGCGTCTCACTGCGCATGCGCAGAATTTATTTTGGGGTTGTGAGTGTGTGTGTGCGCATGCGTGAGTTGATGCAAATGAGTTTTATGCAAATGAGGTCATTGGGTTCATTGGGTTTATTCAAGATGGCGGCTTGTTTTTGTATGGTAGGGGTGGTGTGTTTCAAGATGGCGGCTTGTTTTTGTAGGGTGGGGGTGGTCGTTTTCAAGATGGCGGCTTGTTTTTGTTTGGTAGGGGTGGTCGATTTCAAGATGGCGGCTTGTTTTTGTATGGTAGGGGTGGTCGTATTCAAGATGGCGGCTTAAATGAGTTTTTTATGCAAATGAGGTCATTGGGTTCATTGTGTTTATTCAAGATGGCGGCTTGTTTTTGTATGTTAGGGGTGGTGTGTTTCAAGATGGCGGCTTGTTTTTGTATGTTAGGGGTGGTCGTTTTCAAGATGGTGGCTTGTTTTTGTATGTTAGGGGTGGTCGTATTCAAGATGGCGGCTTGTTTTTGTATGTTAGGGGTGGTCGTATTCAAGATGGCGGCTTGTTTGTGTGTGTTATGGGTTTTCCCCAGCCCTCATTTGCATATGTCGTTTTCAAGATGGCGGCTTGTTTGTGTGTGTTAGGGGTGGTCGTTTTCAAGATGGCGGCTTGTTTGTGTGTGTTAGGGGTGGTCGTTTTCAAGATGGCGGCCTGTTGTCCGCTGAAAATATGCAAATGAGGTCTTTGCCTATGTCGTTTTCAAGATGGCGGCATGTTTGTGTGTGTTAGGGGTGGTGTGTTTCAAAATGGCGGCCTGTTGTCCCTGAAAATATGCAAATGAGGTCAATTGGCTATAAAAGGAGTCCATTTTTAGGGAAAGGGGTGTATACAATCTGACTTACCTGACCTGACCTGTCTCCCTGCCTGCCTGCCTGCCTGCCTGCATCCCTGCCTTGCTTGCCTGCCTGCATTCTGCCTGTATGGAATGCATGTACTGACTTGGTTCTGGGTTTTTTCCATCACGGTTGTGCGCAGGTGTATGACGTCACTTCCGGTCTGCGTGAATCGGGCGTGACCTGGGACTATGGGATGCATGTACTGACTTGGTTCTGGGTATTTGTCATCACGGGGAGGTCACGTGATCAGTTCAAGGTCATATCCATTTTTTATCGATATGTCAACCCCACACCCAGTCCATTAGATGCTCCTTCACCTAAGCTTCACTTTGATACCTCACTCGACCTGTGGTGTGAGTGAGTGCAAGAATGTATTCATCCGCGGTGATGCAGTCATGTCTGGCGGTGATTCGGTCTCGGGAAAAAGCTTCCTTGCCCAATGCCTACGGACTTTACCGAAGATACACGGACTTTAACGAAAAGACACGGACGTACACGAAAAGACGCGAAGGTGAACGCCATTGTGGGAAACCTCCCACAGACAGGTCAGTACATGCATTTCTATGTTGTTCACGCATAATAAAAGGATTGATCTGTAATCTGTGTTGTTGTTGTTGCTCCCTTTTTTTGGACTAACCCATCAGAATAGTACGTATCACGGACTACACCCGTAGAGCTACATCTGGTCTATAAAACATGTCCCTCTGTATCCCACACCTTCATTTCTACAGAGCCATGGCGGAGATCCAGCCCCATGCGACTCGCATTTTACAGTATGCCACCGTGGTGAATTCATTCACGGGTTACCGAGCAGTGGTCCGGTCCATGTTTGCAGATGGCGACGACAACGAGGGACGACGCCAGATCCTGAACGAGTTCACAGAAGCGGTCCTCCACAGAGTGCACTCGATGGACAGGCGTGCCATCACTCACCACTACTGGACTATGACAGCCATCCTTGATGCTCGCGCTATGGACCAGGAGCGCTCACGCCGGAACCAGCGCCGGCTGGTTGGCCTCATACTAGTCTGTGCCCTATTCACCCTGGCGCTGTGGTATTGACACTATAAATACGAGGGGAAGAGACAGAGTGTGTATCATTTACCGTTGGACATTGAGAGCAAGCATGTCGCTACCACTACGAGCCATCTTGCCTCTTACACCTAGTGTGCGGTTATACGTGTATGCAGATAAAGTCAAACTGGCGAAAGACGATCTAGCTATTTACTGGACACCCGCTGAAATGCTATGGAATCCGGTGACACTAGAGCGTGATGGGTGGAATAAATTTAAACGCGTGTTGAGCGGAGAATTGGACGGAGAGCTCATCCACCTGGATAATGCCATGTACGTCTATACCCTACCATCCCTTCGCATACGTCTAGGCCGGTACAAAGAGCCATCGCGCAGTATCAGCCTAACTCCTTCTGTGTGGGAAGCCTTGAAGAAAATAATGCCTATTGTAGACCAGTTATTGTCACCGGACGATCGATCACCTGAGCAATTAGCGTGGGTTCGTGCTATAGAAGACGCGTTCGCTGAACCGCATGAAAGACTACATAAGGCAGAATTTTGTTTCTGTAAACCAGATACTACAGCCGGGGGAAAAAAGGCCTATATGTAAAGAATGCACAGCGGCTAGAGGGTCAGTGTCACCCCGGGAAGAGATCGACACACTTGTGACGGGAGCGAACGAAGGGGAAAGTCCGTGATGCGGCGGTCGGGAAAAAAGGAGACGTCTACAGTGATTAACAGACGGCTTTGCAACAAATAGTTCCTGTGGTCGATAAAGTATTCTCTGCACACGACCCGCCTCTCACAGAATAGGCCCTATAAATACGAGGGGAAGAGACAGAGTGGGTATCATTCTCCGTTCGACATTGAGAGGAAGCATGTCATCACTCCAAGCCATCCTGACGCTTACACCCAATGTGAAGTTATACGTGTATGATGCTAAAGTGACCCTGGTCGAAGATTGTGGAAATATTTGCTTTGAGCACGCTGAGACTCTATCGGATAGGGTGACACTAGAGCGTGATGGCTGGACTAAGTTTAAACGGGTGTTGAGCGGAGAGTTAGACGGACACCTGATCCACCTGGACAAGGCCAACTACGTATACCATACTGCGCTCTACCCACGGGTGGGACGCTACCAAGAGCCGGCTCGAAGTTTCCTCCTAACTCCCTCTCTGTGGTCAGCCTTGGAGAAAATAGGCCCTCTGGTGGACCAGTTATTTATACCCGACGATCGATCACCCCACCAATTGGCATGGGCTCATGCTATCGAACACGCACTAGATGAACCTAATGAAAAAAAGCGGATGGAGAAAATACTATATGTATAGAATGCGCAGAGGCTGGAATGACAGTGTCACCTGATGAAGCCACCCACACACACATGACGGGCCAGAACGATGAAGAAGAAGAAAAAATCCGTGATGAAGCCGCGGGGCCAATGGCTGAACCCCATGAACAACTACATGAACCCGACGACGATGCCATTGATTACCCCGCTACACTCAGTCAGCCCAATTACAAGCGTCTAGTCCGTCATTCATAATCCAGCCGTCGTCCATTAGAGAATATCCGCGTCCATAATCCAAAGACCTATTCCATTTCCATATAACAGTATTAGCACCAAATTCAAAAAGGCAAAAGTATACATAAACATAGGCTTGTTTCCTGCAAGAGAGAAGCGGTCAACAGTTTTCAATGATGCCGGCAAGACATCATGATGTTCCAAAATATCAAATCCGTATCGCTGATCAGTATTCTTAATCCATAATATTCGTTATAGAGTCGTCATCTAAAAATGATGTACCTCAGTCACGCTTTGATTGTGACTGTTCATATGAGTACCATGAGGATCTTGAAGTACATGGGTTCATACGGCCCCTAGCCCCGGGTTAAGCGGAATTAGACACATGTTACGAAACGTAGCGCCATAGATCTTGCACGCTACGTTCGTATTTTGCTATCAGCATGCGATATGTATCGCCAAATTTGAGAAACTTTGAGTGGAGGCGCTTGGCCACCTGATCCTTTGATCTCACGGGGTTCTCCCTATAAATACGAGAGACAGTGAAATCTGGTACCATTCACGTACTGACAATGACGGAGCATATAGTACTGGCGTATTTCAGCTTGACCCCCGAGGTTTTCCTGCACGTGTATGCGGATAAGGTCGATATCATGGAGGAGGTGGTGGGAGACACGGACCCTACACAACCGTGCCCGGCTCACATTCGTCTGTCCCGGGAGGGCTGGACCAAATTCAAACGGGTGTTGTCTGGTGAACTGGACGGCGACCTCATCCACTTGTGTCACGATGTGTACATCCGACGCGGCCCTTTCTTTGCTCAATTGGCTCGGCTAGATGGAGGTACAGTGCATTTTACCCTTCACCTGATCTATGGTCTGCATTGGAAGATGCCGTGGTGGATGTGGATGAAGTGCTTATCAAGCGGTCATCAGACGAGTTGGACTGGTCATTGACCATGGCCACTGTGGAAATCCACGAAGAAAATCAGAAAGAAACTCCGGCCCAAGATATACCCGTTATAAATAAACGATAGAGCCAGGGTCCATCATCATTTTGTCACCATGAAGCGCTGGGAGAAGGTGTTGGATAACTTATACTACAGTCCCGACAGTCCGGCAGCCTATAGTGCATTGTCGGCTCTCTCTCGAGCCGCCAAACCCCAGGGGGTACAACGTGCCCAAGTTCGAGATTGGTTAAGAAGACAAGACACCTATACCTTACATCGATCTGTCCGTCGCCATTTTCTACGGAACCGGGTCATCGTGGGAGGAATAGATGCCCAGTGGCAAGCGGATTTGGTGGATATGAGCGCCTTTGCCAAACACAACGATGAGAATCGGTATATCTTGACGTGCATCGATATCCTATCCAAGTATGCGTGGGTGGTACCCATCCGGACGAAAACGGGGGCGAATCTCATAGCGGCGTTCAAAGACATCTTCAAGACCGGGCGCAAACCTTTGTATTTGCAAACCGACGAAGGCACGGAATTCCTCAACAGACCGTTCCAAGCCTTTCTCAAGAAACAGAAGGTGTTTTTCTTCCATACGTACAACGAGACCAAGGCTTCCGTGGTGGAGAGGTTCAACAGGACATTCAAAGGCCGCATGTATAAATATTTCACCTATAAGAATACAAGGCGGTACATCGATGTTCTCCCGAAACTGGTGAGGGGTTACAATCGAGCCTACCATCGAAGTATAGAGAGAGCCCCCATTACCGTGACCCAACGCAATGAAGCCCAAGTCCGGCGTGTCTTGTACCCCAGGCCATCGCAGCGAACGACGAAGGCGGTGTACAAGGTCGGGACCCTGTACGGATCAGTAAAGTCAAGGGCAAGTTCGAGAAAAGTTACTTACCCAACTGGAGCGATGAGCACTTCCTGATTAAACGGCGCCTACCCCGACAGCGGCGAGTCTATGAACTGGAAGATCTCCAAGGGGAAACGTTGCTGGGGACGTTTTACGACACGGAATTACAGCCCGTTGTAAAAACACAGCAAGACTACTACACGGTGGAGCAGATTTTGAAAACGGAACGTCGACGTGGCAAACTGTTTCATTTCGTAAAATGGCAAGGCTGGCCCAGTTCCTTCAATTCCTGGGTCGCTGCCAACCAGGTGAAACGACTATAAAACCAGACACCACTGCTGTCCTCCTTCATTCCACGTCCGACCACAGTGCTATGGACCAACAGCAGCTGCCTCCGAAGACAGCGTCTCGCAAAACGCGCAAAGCGCAAGTGGTCTTTGGTGTACTAGTGCTAACCCTGCTGAGTGTGTTGTACGGAGGTGCGTTTTACGACGTAGCCTATGTCAGTACGTTACTTAACCAACTGAGAACACCAGCCATCAGTGAAACGGGTCTACAGAGAGCACCAGTCGTATCGAGCCCAGTCACCACCACCACCACCACACCCCGCGTACAAGCCACGTCGAGCTCTACACTTACACCAAGTACACCTACTACGTCTCAAGACCCACCGATTTCATCCCTCACAGTGAACCGACAACGACGACGACCACCCACGTTGTACCCACCCCCAGCACCATCTCTGAACGTGAACAGACAACGACGACCGACGTTGTACCCACCACCATTCCAGTTCACTCGTACGAAATTTACAAGAGCGGGTTACCACGACAAAGGATAGACCTCAAACCATGGACCCTCGGTGGCAGCATCCCTTCACTTGCGTCATCGCAGGACCGACGGGCTCCGGCAAAACGCACTTCGTCAGGAAGCTCCTTCAACACGCCGACAGCATGATCACTCCACCCATTGCCCGAGTCGTG